>VDFB02382458.1:0-45274 GCA_007258455.2 Sequoia sempervirens | reverse complement strand
CTAGTGCATAAAACACATTATAATCTGATATGACTTATTACTCTTGCTCGGAATAGATCTTCGTCCATTCCTCTTTCCTAACCTCATCGGCGGATGGAAGAATTACTGTGCCAAGGGCGCGTGAATGGTCTCCAAGTGGACTCCCTCAAGGTTTCCTACCTGTCTTGGGACCAACCATCAATTGACTGAATTACCAGCCTTTCCCTCCACAAACATCCTATCCTTGGGTATTAGCGAAAGGGAATTTGGACCCAAAATCTATTCTTATAGTAAAAGTCATAATAGCTTAATAAGGTATAATAATTGCTATAAGCAACATTATTGTGACATTGATAATATCCACTTATCTCTCGATGTGGAATTTGTCATTCACTTAGGCTGTATAGGTGAAACTTAATATACTGACCATATATATATCTATTGTGTCATTTATTCATTTATCATATTACATTTAATTGAATTCCAAATCATCATAGATTAGAATATTTGTAAACATTCATTGGTATTTAATCTAAAAGATTTGGGTCAGTCGACATACCGTAATACTCTACTGTATGTGGCAATCCGAATCTCCAGAATACATAACCTTCAAGGTTATTCAGACGGCTGAAGATACTTACCTCAAATTCGTCGCTCTATTTTGGGTTACTTCCAGACGTATTCTCTGTCAGTGAGCCACTGCGTGTCTCCTTCCCTCTATCGATTCTCTTCTTAATATATTTTAAGTGCAATTTGTCACTCAGGAATATATCTATTAGATATATGTGTCAATCCCAATTATTGTCAACTCCTTCACTTATTATTGAATATTTATTTATTTTCATTCAGATGTCTTTGACCGATTTTAACACATTTCCTAATTACCACGTACTAGAAACAAGATTACTTATCTTCTACATCGACCAGCTACTGTGGTACGTTCTGGATTCTACCAGCCGATCCTTTTATCCTCCCAGCGATGGCCTTCCTCCAGCGGTGATGTTTTTTTTGGTTCCTCTTCTATCCGATGTCTTCTTATCCTTTTTTCTTTTCATCCATGATATTCCCCACATCCCCATCTTGTTATCTTTCTTTTGTATCTTCATGTCTTAGTAAGAAAGGACATATCACTTGGAAGGGAGATGTCCTTCTAAACGTACATAACCGTTAGTTAAGAGGTCTACAATAATTAATGTTGGCTAACATAACAATCGCTCCCTTGATTATGGTTGTTCTATATATTCTGTTATAGAGGTTAGTTTATTAAGCTTATCATATTAAGCTGCTCCCGACAGCTCACATTACAAGCGGTGGCTAAGATATTGTAAAGGCAATTTCATTGAATAAACATTTCAAAGCCTTATTATTCTCCAAACTCAGTAAATCTCCCGTCACACTTATTTTATCCCAGCGATGCCCTTGTGGTGTTACAAGACTCCATTACACCATCACACCTCCAATCATCTCTGTCACAACCCTTCCCTTTATACCGAATAAATTTAGACTTATTAATATTCACTTTGGTATTTGGTTGATAATAATTAATTATATGCAAAATAAATTGTAAATAAAATAAGTAAATATTATTTGCTTTCTTGCAATTGTTATAAAAAAAGTGGAATGGAAAATAAAGAGGGAATGGCTAACTATTAGGTGGTTATTTAGAAATAGTAGTTGGACTCCATCTTCCATCATCTTAGATTCAAATCAAATAAATAGGTTTAACAAATTATTTGTGAAGAATCTTCTATACTCTGCCTCAAGTGAAATAAAGTCATTTGCCTATGACTGGTAGAGTAGCGCCCACTGGCCTAGTCTATTAATGAGTTCCCACTTGCATTTAGAAGAGACGTGTAAAGCATTGTGACGAACTAATTACAAGCACGTTTTTCACATAGCCGACAGCCTTGCCAGCATAGCCGCTACAGCCGACTCGCACCACCCACGTTGAATCCTATTTCAACTGCTCATAATAAATTTCTGAGCTAACTGCTTGCTACAGTGTGTATTGTATTTATTTCAATTTTTTTCTATAAATCAAATGCTCTAGCCTGCGGTGTAGAAAATACCTTAGCGTCTCTGTGTGTTCCTTATTTGCCTATCGTTGCTGTTTCAGCGGTCTTCTTCTGAATGAAATTGGCAATGGCGGTTATGACAGAAGGAGAGCAAGGAAACGCCGGAAATATGGAGTGGCGTTGTGTTATTTCTTTTATCTAAGAAGGGGCGAGTCTACAAGCAATTAGTACTACCTGTTTCAAGTTGCTTCACCAGGCGCTACTAATTGCAATGCAAACCCTTTCATTTTAAGGCAATGGCTGTTAAACCTCCATTCCTTTTACCATTGGTGTCGGAGAAATTTTGCAGTTCAAGTAGATGTCGCTTCCAAGAAAATTTTAACAGAATCCATCATAGAAAGGGCCACCATTGCAATATTTTTCGGTCTTGTAACGCTATGGTGATACTGTGAAGAGCGGAAACTATGCTAAAGCATGACTGGTGCAGCGTACATGAGTGGAGATCCAAGGACAAAATCCAGACCGACTCAACCGAGAAGGCCGTCGCAGTTTATTGGTGCCGCAGGTAAGTAGTTCTATCATTATCTCTTAGAAATTATGGTTTGTTAGAAACGCTATTTGCTTGATAATAATATATTAAGGTATGGCGATGTAAGTTTTCTTAAGACTTGTGATGTTAAAAGAGGACTAAATACAAAAATGGTGGGAGGATATTAGTCAACAAAAGAGTAGAATAATTATCATGCCAAATGATTGAATGCATTTCTTTTTCCCTATAGGTCCATTTAAGAGACTGAAATCTGAAACAAAAATATCTGAAATATGTTTTCCAATACTATGGACATATTTAGGATTAGAATCAAATCGTAATCTGACTTAAAAATATTGAACACAAGATGATCCTTAGGACATTTTGCATTTACTGATATGTGAGGCAGATTACATTACAGTAATTTGTAAATAATAGATCAGGGTAGATCAAAATAATTTCTCTTTAATAAGATAGCAAGCTACCTTGAGATTTGGCTAAGCCTCTTTCATTTATGCTCACAAATAATTTACTTTAGCCTTAACAGATCTCAGCAACAGAATCCTGTGCAAAATCAGAGTAAGTTTACCTGAATTTACCTAATTTCTAGAGCATTATTGATAGGGTTAGAATAAAAATTACAATTCTTCTGGACAGCTACTTTAAGCAATGAAAATGGTCATTATTGCTTTTGGGATTTCCTCAAGAAAGATTTACATGGTTAATGTTGACTATGTATGTTCTAATTACCTAATTTGTTTTGCAATGTTTAGTACCAAGTTCCAACTACCAACAATTCTGATTTGTGCTGACAGAGAAACTAGTCCTGTTTCCTTCAATGTACATGTTGCCATCGATACATTTTTCTTTTCATGAACTTTTGTCTTGCCAGCTCTGAAGGATGGCCCAACTAGGTGATGGTGCAAAATTCTTTTTTTTTAAAAGGTGCTATATACAGTTAAAAAAATGGTATCGTGTCATGGTTCTGTTGGGTTATTCATTTGGATTTATCCTCCAATTGTAAATGTGTTCTGCAGTTCAATGTTGTTTTAAAATACAGGAATTTGTTTACTTTATAAATATAGAGGTTACTTAATAAAAAGGAGATTCGCCTTGAGTTATACCTTAGAAGTATGATTGCGGTATTAAAACCTTGTGATCATAAGAAGATTGCTTGGTTTAGAAGTTTTACTTTTGGTACGTATATCAATGAGTACTTAATTAACATTTAGTAGAATTGGTTCATCTTCTATTTGTATTTAATAAATTTTACAAGGGACTAAGAAGTAAGCAAGTTAAATGAAATTTCATTAATCCATGATAAGTGAATTAGATATATAATATATGGTTACTTTTGTATGATGCACATTCATATAGTTCAATTTTTTTAAGGAATCGAGATATATATATTACTTCAAAATATTGCATAATCATTATTATATATTATTCGCAAATTAGGCATTAAAGATTGAACAAGATAATATATGCTTTAATTTCCACAATGTGTTGTATTCCATCATCTACAATTATGTTCTACATACATTAAGACTTTGTAATTTTCTATAAATTTATGTCATGGTAATTTAATAGAGAAGTCATGGTGATTCAATTAACTTGCAAAAGGGTAATTAGAGATTCACTATTCGATTCACATGACAATCAAGAATTATGTAATATTTCTTTTCAAAACTTGAACTAATGGTGACTTGGTCCAGATGCAGAAGGGGGATGATAGTAGCATATCATTAACCTTCATTAGTAAATACCAATGGCCATTGCATGGAGGATCGGAAGAGGTATGAGTTATATTTAAATTATTCTTGGTAATGAATATTCTATTCTATGATCATTACATATGAACCTTTAGACTTTTTTTATTCCTAATATGGTTCAATAATCATTTGCAAAACTTAGATTTATTAATCAATGGTGAGTTGGTGACTTGTTAGAAATAATCTTTGCAAATAAGAGAATTATTTCAATAGGTACTTATTTTACCATATTGTTTCTTTTTATCTTACCATTAAGTATTTTATTAGTAAACAATAGTCAAAATTTTAGGTAATCAATATTTTTGTCAGAAGAAAACATTCATTAAAACAATTTCCAGTTCCTTTTTGAATCGATATGTTATTCTTATCATCACATTCCTAGTAGCAATTAATTGTATCTATATATGAAGCTTTGTATCAAGTAGATCAAGTGAAGTTGTTTATTTAGTTAGTGAGTAATCTTGAGTTGCTTAAGGATCATGAAATATTAATGGTGAGTCAAGGAAGTTCAAGGAGTTCAAGTGACAGGCCATGGAATATCTTCTAAAGAATTTGGTATCCAACTAGGACATATTGGGAGGAAGGTAAATATGTAACATTATATTGTGTCAATCAATCATCTTAGGAGAAGGAAAATATAATATGATTACTTAATATTGTAGTTGTATACTTTCCAAGCTGGTTATTTTTACGCCTATCAAGTTAACAAGTATAACTAGTTAAGAATAGTCATGGATATTGAATATCACACATTATCTATTGTTATGATCAAGTAGCTTAAATGGGGGTTACAAACCTTAGGGGAATCCTATACTTTTACATTACCTTTGCTAAATCTACATATTCGGATGAGAATATTGGGAATTACTTATGGTTGATAGAATTTTTCCTCATTCGAGGTTAATTTAGACTTTTGATCTAATGTGACTAAGTAGTGAACCATGTTATTATAAATTTATAGATTAATTACATTTTTGGAGTATATGGTCTAAGGAATCCCTTTCGGTTTCACCTAAGTGGGTGGCAACCGACGAAGTACTGTCTAGGAAAGATTGAGTCCTAGAAAGGGTTGCATACCCGCTATTACAGTACTTATATTTCTTTCTGACTATCTATAATTAACTAAGTCCATCTATAGTCTATTTCTTGCTCGGGGGTTTGGCTAGAGCCTACGCGGCTTCATGATGCCAATACGGTCGGGTGGTGAGCAAGTTTTATTCCTTGTATGCATCATTGTAAATGTTTGGACCTTGACGTTGTTATTCATTCTTATTGATGTTACAGTCAGGGTGTTATGTATTTATGGTTCTTATAAAAAAAAAATCATAGGATTTTTCAAGCTATATGACTAGGTTATTACAATCTCGACGAGTCCTATTCCTGAAGCTCCCAATTGAGGGCATATTGTACAATCTTGGGAGTTCAATGCCTCCATAATTCAGAGCCGCAACCTGTAATACTTCCGCCGTATTAAATAGTTCTCAGCAAAAACCCTTTTAAAGTCTTTGTTCACTATCTACCCGTTTCATCTAATATGAACCACGACTTCATAAACAGGAACTCTTATTTGAAGGGAGCAGTGGCAATGAAATTATGACATTTCTCCACATAAACTTCTTTACTAATATTTCTTCGATATTGAATAGTAAGCCATATACCACCAAACGTCTTACGACCCCGACACTTCCAAGGATCATGGCTACATTTGTATAATGTTGTGAATAAGGCAAGCTTATATAGCTGATGATATTAACCCTGTATCCCTAAATATACTTCTCATTTAAAATATTATGGTCTCTATTTATAATCATAATCATAATTTGTATTTAATAACTTTAATATTATATACTACATGTCTCGTACTCTTATAGATTGGTTTTGTGGGTTTATCTTAAATATGTATATTTTTAGCACTTATTATGATGATTATAATGTTTAATCAATTAGTATTTATGTTCTAATATTTATAATACAATAATTATAATATTGTCTTTTGACAATTATAATTATATCGAATGGTAAATATTCTTAATATGTATTTCGTTACCTTTAGTGTCACGATTGCGGGGACATGACAGACATGAACACGTCTTAATATTAAATTTTTCCAACTGATGGTCACAGTCCATGGTTTGGTTACCATTTCTCATAAGCATGGTGTACGTGAAGTCTGTGAGCATGGAAAGCACGACATGGAGATGTAAGATAGTGGAAAATCTTGAAGAGAAGAGGTAAATTTGGAACTCGAGTAATGCGCGCTTGCAGGACCAATGGACGAAACATCTTTTTCAAGTTTGAGATTTATATTCCTTATTGTTAATGAATTTCCAAGATGCATTTAGGTTGATTCTTCTATCATCACATTTATAGAGCCTCATCCCCACCTTTCGTTTAAATATGGAACAAGATAATCATAAATATCTCTTGCCACATAATTTTGCCAAGGTTCCCCCCAGTCCATTTTCAATCCTTCTAAATGAGACTTGTCTCTTGGGGTTGTATTTTCAAGATAACATTCAGGGATCAATGTATGAAGGTCTTAATAGGTTGGTTTCTCAAATTTATTCACATTTTGTTCTTGATTTAAATTACATCAAGATGGCTTGCTGAATCCCATGATTCCATAAATCCTCCTGATAAAAAACCATATTCTGGCCATTTATTAGTAAATATTGCATGAGACCTACTGCACACTAAAAGAATGAAATGTACAAATAGGTCTTGGCACAAGATCCCAAGCATCTTTCAGACACAATTATTCCCATTGAATAAAGCCAGGCATCATTTATCACACAAACTTCTCTTTTAAGTGGGAATAACACTGAAAGCATGAAAACCTATGTTTAAAATGATGTAATACAACTTGAAGGGCCTCCAATACCCTGAGTATACAGATTTGGCAATGAAATCAGATCATCCACAACACACTTGCTTCCTCACTAACATCCCACTTTCCAAGAAGGACAACTCCTGGAATGCTTACATTGGGGATCCACAAACCCCTCATTCCCTTAAAGTCTAAAGTCCAAAAATACTGATAAAATCACATTCACCCCACCATGTTTCCCTCAAAGAAAATTTTGAGCACCTTCTCCAACATTCTAAAGGCTGCTTGAGAGCGAAAAACACCAGTAGAAGTGCCTCATTATAGAATTTTTTTCAAAGTTGTTGCTCTTTTGGAAAGTGAAAGGTCAAGTGTACTTTGAATTTTCCTTTTCAAACTTAGCCACGTCCCATGGATCAGTAATACACATGCAAATACCAAAAGGAAATTTAAAGTAACAAATGATTCCACCTAGTCCTATGAGTATCCAATATTTAAATACATTCAACATCAAATATCAAACTATAATCAGTAAAGAAAAATCATAAAGAGAATAACCCCAAGACGAAAATGAGAATTGCAAGTAACTATTATTCAGCAGTAGCAAGCACTTTCTTTCAATGAGATTTATTGCTTGATCCATCTATCTCAACTCAACCAAAGTGCAGGAGATTAAATATAAATGCAATCTGACAGATCTATAGAAACTGTCTAAATTCCATGTAACTTAAAAGAAAACCATAAAATAAATGCAGAATTGTTTAAAATAGAAACTACTCACCGGAAACGGCACTCTGCAAGGCTTCGAGTCAAACCAGCAATATGATCAGCTACTTCAGCCTCATCTAAGCATAATCTTGAGTGCACACCTACAAAGTGAGTAACAAACTTTGCCAACGCCTGTAAGGGCAAAGGGTTGTAGGTTTTTAGCAACAAATATAATTATAAAAAAATTGACCCACTTTTCTTTCTCAAAATAACATCATAAAAATTTAGCCAACTTTTCTTGACTGAACCAAAATTTCAAATACTAACCTGCTCAACAGGGGGGCGTTTCCAGGAGCTAACATTCCCTGGATTTTTGAATTGTTCTTGCTCCCTGGAAGACACAATCACATAAACCCTCAAAGAAGAGGAAAACTAAAAGAAAACACCATGTTAACCAGGCTCTTCTGAGCACAAAACTATCTACTCAATAAATACTTAATCAGAAATTGCTAAAAGTCTGGACAAGCAGCATGCACTCTAGTCAGCCAAAAGATCTTCCCAGTAACCAAGCCTAACTTCAGACTTCAGCAACTAAAAACTCCTGTTTGACACTTAAGAAAACATGAAATGCACTGAATCTCAAATACTTGTTTGTATATAAGAATCCCATGAAACGTCACCTTTATAACAAAGAAAACATAAGATACAGTGAATCTTGAAAACATGCTTGTATACAAAAGTTCTGTGAAAGTTAGCTTTATAACAACAAGAAAATTGAATTTCCTAGTCTCCAGAAAATGCCCTCCATTTAACCACATATTTATCCAAGTGTTAGGCTAAAGGTAAAGCCACCACAGTATTTCCTTCATCATGCTACATGTAAAGAAAATAACTAAGAATTGATGGAAACTAATCCAAAATACTAGTGATGTGATTGTCCTAGAACTTCAGATAATGTGATCCAAATTAGAGATTTAAGTGTATTTCTACAAATTCCTTTACCAAGAAGAACATGATATTGTATACAATTTACTAACACATGAGAAACAAAGTTTAACCAGGGAAACCTTTTCAGGAAAAAAACCATCAGCAAAAGGGAACAAACAATGGTATTAATCTGTAAACACAGATTCAAATACAATACAGTCTCTTTATTCTGCCTTCCTCAATCTGCAGACTTCCAATGTACAGCCTCTACATACAGATGTCTCACATCACATAATAATCATTTGTTCATCATCAATCTAATCCTTCCTTATCACAGACTACATGTAGACCAACTCAACATTCTCTAACCACCTGTGGAATGTCAACCAATTCAACATTCTAATTGCTTTTGAAATGTCAACCATCACACAACTGTAAAATGAAAATACTGTGACATAAACCTGCCACATGTCACTCCCACGAGGAATTTCCAAATGGGCAAACCACTCACTAGCCTAGACACTCCAGCAATGACAAAGTCATCAGTTGTTCACCAGCCATCCACTGTAAGAAGAAATACAAGTATCCTACAGTACCATCAAGAAAAATCCCATGGCCTGTAGTAGAAAAGACTACATTCTCATGATCTAAGGTACTCCAGAGCACCTTCCAAAACATCTGCGTCCTCTATAATTACCCCATGCACTTCAGCAATGTACTCTATGTAAGATATGGTAACCATAACACAGCCAAATCTCATTTAGTGCTACCATGGCTTCACCGAAGTGCAAGACACCTCCAGGCTATACTGCAAAGACTGACACCTCATTTTACCACACAAGTTTCCAACACTGTTCTACAATCTACGATCAAACTTCTACATGATAGGAACTCACCAAAGTCCCAAATGTTCTTCTCTCACTTAAGAACTCTCTGCAAGCAAATAGCACACCAAATCTCCAACAAGAATATGACTAGAAAATTTATCCTACTATTTAACCCAAAAAACTTTGTTCGCATTTCAATTAGCACCTCCAGAGTACTTATTGGAAATAGACAGCTATGCACAGTATTAATTGCTCTTCAAATTAGGAGGGGAAGCTCCATCTTTTGTTGATGGTTGCGTAAAAATTAAAGTGAACTAAATTCCTATCTTTTTTACTCAGCGGCAGAGCACAAGGTTATAAAACGCAATGCGTTGCAGCTAAGGTTTTCTCTGGTTTCTGCAGATTTTAACTACAACTAAGCTAAAACTAAAACTATCCTATCTCCTCAAGAATTTCAGAGCAAGAGGATCTAGGAGCAATTGGGAATGGTTTGATCACTTAGACAAACTGTCTTTCAAAATGCATCTGAAGGCTCTAAACTTCCAGATTTACGCTACAATAAAGTTTATGCAAATAATCATCAAACGATATGCTGAATCTCAGGATTCCCAAGGAGGCGAGGTGCTCTTTCCCAAGTGTAGGCTAAAATGTAGATTACTAGAAACAAAATATAACAATAATCCTAATCTCTAAATTCGCAAGGAGGCGAGGTGCTCTTTCCAAGGTGTAGATTGAAAGAAAGATTATTGAAACAACATACATGAAAGATCTTGAGAATTTTGGATCAAAGGCACATGGCTCTCCTAATTTATTATCTCAACCTCAATCAAAGATTACACTTTGGGACAGCAAATTGCATGAAAGAAGACAATCACACAACATGTGATCAACCAAATACACATGAACATATATTGAACACACCTATTTGAATAACAAGAATGCAAGCAAACAACTCAGCATTTAGCTCTAACAAATACAATTCAAGAACATATACTAAGTGAACAAAGTCACAAGCAAACAACTCAGCGTTTTGCTACTGTGAAGTAAAGTTACAAAATAATGAGCAAAGGCTCTTATTTATAGAAGCTCAAAGGAGTAGGCAACCCTAAAGTCTCCTTGAGTTAACATTGATTTCTTTCCAATCAGCAAGATTTATTCCTATGTCTAAAAGTAGGTAACCTAACAATTAACTAGAAAGTTTACTTCAGTTAACTGATTCTAAACTAAAAGAGAACTCCAATATACAAAAGTGTCTCCAAAAATAGACGTGCACAATTGGTGGGACAGCTAGTTAACTTGGAAAGAGACATCAAGTTAACTGTTGTGTCTAATGTCATCTTTGGAGAAGTAGGACGTCCTAACTAACAGTTTACACCTCATCAATTTGAGTCATCAACTCCTCTAACCAGTCATTGACTGTCTTTGCATCTAGACAACTGATACTTCTCAGGATGATGACGTGTCTTCGCAGCATCTCCTCGCCACTCGCAATCTACTGTTGGTATTCACTCTTTTCCGTAGTTGCATCATCAAGCTTTGTTGACATGGCTGCAATCTGACTTAACCTGCAATCAACAAGGTCACCACAGAAACTACTACGGATGGGGTCCTGAAACTGCGTCCGCACTTCAACGAGCTCGATGTATGTACCACCTTCATGCTGGTATTGGCAAGGGATAGATGTTACCAATGTTCTTACGAACTTGATAGCACTTGCCACAATTTGTTTGTACTCAATCAATTCTACAGAGGTTGTATCATAAGCTTTCACCTTGAATACAAGTTGTTCTTTCCAAGTGAAAAGTTGTTGCTTGCTCTCCTATGTAGTGACTAAATTGTACGCCATCTCCAAGTCAGAGATGGTGATCTCATCTCGAGGCCTGCATTTTTCTATGCCTTGTTCTGATTCTTGGATTTCCGCATTGTTGATGCATGTTTTGTGACACACCAAACATTAGAATAAAATGCCCAAAGACACCCTATCCTCTCTTGAAAAACCACCGTGTATGCTAAGATTGTGAGAAGATCATATGGTGATTCCAAGCTTCCTTATGTCAGGTCTTGACATGTGGATAAGCTCAATGCTCGTTGTGATATGTTGGTAATACAAAGGGACTTATGCTAGGCTTGTTCAATTCACAATGAAGATCTAGACAATGAAGCTCTATTGTTTTGGTCCCGGATCAAACAAACTGGAAAAAAAGGAGATAAGGGTTTAGAAGTTCTAATCTACTTCCTAAGAATTCAAGAGACGGTATTGACTTGGTGAAACCAATAACCACACTTTGCTTCGCCACGCTCAACGACAACTACACAAAGTCGGTGCAATCTTCAAAGGAATGTGCTTATGATTTTCATGTCATGAATAACTACCATCAAATCGAACAATATTTATCCAGACGGAAGTGAAGCATCCACAAAGTAAGCTCAGGCTAACTTTATGCATTGAACGAAAATCATCCATTCAAAGAAAGTATGAGCAAAAGTTTCACCATAAATCAATACTTATCATATCTTCCATTCGTCTAACATACATGAAATAAAATCTAAACTATGATGAGGGATAAGAACCATGCCAACTCCAAAATAAGAGAAGCAATCACCATCAAAACAATGCATGCATTACTTATTACTTTGGCAGTCGTACGCAACAATTACTTATCTCAACATGTTTTGCAACATGCTCCCATGTTTTACAAATGAGGAGTGAGCTCAATTTATAGGCTCCTTGATTACAATTCAATGGCCAAGATTGATTTACGATCAACGGCCGAGATTACAAAATAAAACCCTAATTAGGGCTTGTCATAACTAACTCCTTTTCAACCAATAAGAAAATTACTTTCAGGGACACTTGTCCTTCTGCTAAATATGAACCAACAATAAAATAGAAAGTTATTGCATGGTGGAGTGTCAAGTTCATTGAATCTAGACATGTTGACTTGGAACAATCTGATTGGTTGGAAGATGACGAGACGCCACCTCAGCGTGTTGGATTCCTCCTTGGTCACTTTGTTCTTTTTTCCATGTTCTTGCCATAGAATATTTTCCTTCCCGATGACTCTATCCTTTGTGCTTGTTTCTTCCTAGCTTTGATCTTGGATTCCTTTTGAGACTTTGATTTCTTCTTCTCACCTGTATTGGAAGTCTCGCCTTGGAGCACATGTTTAGACTTGAAGTTATTAAGGTTTTCTTTCTTGATTGCTTTGAAATTCCCACAAGCGCCCTAAATTTGGAGAGGAACTCCCCTATGCTTTTGCCACAATGGAGGAAATTGGAACTTTCTCTGTGAAGAATTTCCCATACTTGGCCAAATTTTGGCTATTCAATTTCATTTTGTAATACCTTCATGTGGACCATTCAACATTTAGCCAAGATTTTGGCCATCTCTATGCTCAAATGAACTTTGCCTATGGATTTGCCTTCAATTCTGAATTTGGCTTGTGCTATGTAGGATAAATTCCATCCTTGGACAAGGATTTTATTCACTTCCTCTTTATTTTTTCTCTTTATCCTTCTTCATTCTTCCTGTTTTCTTTCCAACACTTAGCCAATTTTCTAAGCTTTAGCCAATTTTTTCATCCTCTCCTTGGGCAAACTTTATCAATACTTAGACATTTTTCCTTCTTAGGCCATGTCAGACTTCATGTTGGTTTGGACATTCCTTACTTGTAATGTCCCCATTTTTAGCACTACACTTTTCAGTGATTGATGGCCTATTCCCAATGTGTTGTCGGCTAGTCAGTGGCAGAATTAGGGTTTCCTGCTGTTTGATGGGTTCTTTTGAAGATTCGGGGGTCTGTATGTTGGAATTTGGTTGTTTGGATTCTAGATTCCTTCTGGGTTTTCAGAGAGCTTCGCAGAGGTATGACTTGCAACTGCATCAGGCAACCTTCTCGGACTTATTATTTTTAGTAAGTTATGACGGCTACATCCTCGAGTTTGGGATTTTGGATTGCGGATTCTTTCTGGGTTTTCAAAAAGCTTTGCAATGGTGTCGCATGCACTTTGATCCAAGCAACTTTCTGAATTTACTATTTTTAGTAAATTCTATTTCTGGTAGTGGCCCTGTTGGCCTCAATTCAGTTGGCTTACCTCTGCAGTCAATTCAGTTAGTACGGTTGTTTGGGCCTTTTGATGCATTTTTTGGAGAGATAAGTATTTTAATTAAAATAATGTTATATTATAATGTTATAACCCCTTGGCTTAGCTTCATGACTTTAAGTTGTTCTGAAAAGGGGGACCTCATGGGTGAACGCATCATCAGGGAAAGTTTTAATATTTCTAAAGTCAAATATTGCTCTTGGAGGTGGGACGCCAACTTTTGGAGAGAAGATTATTTTAAATTAAAGAAAAATTACCTTTATGAAAAAGGACGCCCCCTTGAAGCTTGGTCAATGGTCAAGTCAAACCCTAAAAGCATCTTGAGGAATGGGCGTACCTTCTGGAAGCTTCTCGAGGAGTCTTCTCAAAGTTATAAAAGGGAGCCTTGGGCCTTCATTTCATCATCTTATGACTTCAGTAATGTTATGCTGCCGAAATGGTACTGGGATTGCTTCGAGGAATGTATGCCTCCTAGCCTTGGCTCGACTTTGTGCTTGAAAGATAGCATCTAGTGGAGAAGTTAGCTTGTTGTTGAGAGGATTTTTGTAGTGAGGTTTGCATTGTAGCTTTGTTTGTCTTTGGAGTTCCATTCTTGCATTTTTATATCAATTTCTGGAGTTGCTGATTATCTTCGCTGTAAGTGAGTTTTATTCATAAATTTGAAAATAAAAATTATTTCATTCTGGGTATTGTCTCATTGCATCTCTTTGACAAGGGCGAACCTACTGGACAAGTTTCAGATTTTATGATGAAGAAATGAATTTTAAAGAAGGAAATTGCCCCTCCTTGAGGGCCGTACCATTTGGGCTTTCTTGAAGTTTGTGCAAAAAACATATATCAGATTTAGGGTCAGTTTTAGGGTTCCTTCTTGGGCGCCTTCATCTTAGAAGTATTTTGCATCTGGTCTTATGCATTTTGAGTGAGTCTTGAGAGAGATATATGCATTTTGGTGAGATACTAGGTTGCTGGTTATGCATTTTAACTTGCTGGTCTGTCATATCAGATTTAGGAAACTGCATTATGTTGATGGGTTGGTGACTAGAACATCTTATTAAGCTTTGAGGAGACATTGTTTAATATTGCAGCATTGGAGAGCATTCTGATCTTTGTCATGGCAGGCACTTTCTATCAAATTGTAAGCTGCACAGTAGTACTGTCAGCATTCTCTCTTCTGCTTTTTGCTTTATTGTATTTCCCACTAAATAAGTGGAAGAGGCTGGCTTGCCGCCTATCTTATTTTGAAGATTGCATTGTAGCTCATTAGAATCTCCGCCATATGGTAGCTCCATCCCCATCTTGGGTTTGAAAGCACATTCTTGGCGTCGAGTTACTTTCAGCATTGTAGTTGGTAGAGATCCTCTGACCATATGCTCGTCGTCATCTGGCGCATTCTTGGTTAGAGTTCTTTTATCATCATTGCATTGAGATCCTCTGACCATATGCTCACACCTTGCCCAACTCGGGATCCTGGTGTACATCCTTGGTTAGAGTTGAATTCCGCATCGTTTTGGTTTAAGTGCTAACCCTAACAGATGTGTGTTGCATTGCTTATTGTAATTAAAAATTGAAAAAATTGGTTCGGAATATTTCATTACTGGAGGGAGGTCGGACTTTGCATTGGTCTGGACATTTTGCCTAGGTCGGACTTTGAAGTGCTTGTGCCAAGTCAGACTTTGTCTTTTGTGCCAAGTCGGACTTGCTAGTGGTTTCGCCATCCTCTTCTCTACTTCCAAGCGGACTTTCTTGGTGCCTTGACAAATGCATGGTGGGCTTCAAGGTAAGTTTTCCATTCTAAGAGGTGGGCGGACTTTGGAAACTTCTTTCCATAATGCAAGGGTGGACTTTGGAGTCTTCTTTCCAAGATGCAAAGCAGACTTTGGAGTCTTCTTTCCAAGGTGCAAAGCGGACTTCATGAATTTGTTTCCAAGAGGTGGCGGACTTCACAAACTTCATGCCATGTTTACTTAATGCCTAGGCGGACTTCCTTCAGCCTTTGACACTTTGTGGCAGACTTCCTAATGCCTTTGACATTTTCATTTTCTTCCCCAGGTCGGACTTTCTCTCTGCCTTGTCAAACTCTTGGCGGACTTTGCTAAGTGCTTGACGTTTTCTCCTTGGTGCTAGGGCGGACTTCCTTGGTGACTTTCCAGGTGCATGGCGGACTTCATCTCTGCTTAGACAAGTGCAAGGCGAACTTCCCTTCCATCTTGACAAAGGCATGGTGGACTTCCTTGGTGACTTGCCATGTCCATTTCTCCTTCCAAGCAGACTTCTTGAAGTGTCTGACATTTTCTTTGCCCCTTTTCTAGATCATCGAAACCCTTGCCATATGACCTTTTTCTTTATTTTTCATGATTTTTGCTTGATTTTCATGATTTTCGCTTCTGAAGATGGAAATGTTATCTCCATGACTTGCGGGACCCTGGCACTTTCTAAAAATAGAAATTACTGAAAATAGAAAAAGAAAAAAAGCAACTTTCTAAAAATAGTAAATCCTGGATTGGTCCAAAAGTACCAAAAATAGAAAAAGCAAAAATCCCTAAAAAATAGGAAGTGTCAAAATTGAGTGAAAGTAATTGTGTTCTTCGTTGACCAGGTCTTCTGAGCACTTTGGCGATGTCTATGCATAGTTTCGGGCTTGAATTCTCTACTCAGCTCGGGTGATTACTTAAACTCTAACTTCAAACTCCTCATTGTAAAAAGACTGGTGATTAGCAATTGTGACACCAAGGCAAAACCCAAAAAGCAAAAAAACAAGAGGGTCCCCATTTGCAATGGGGCAATGTTGTGAAAAGGTCACAACACGTGTGAAGGTCGTGGGCATTGTACCTCAACTGGTACAATTCTACAAGTATATACCAACCCCTGACGACGAACTCCTCCAATTGATCTCTCAAGTGCTTCCCATATAGAACAAGTTGACTTAGCTAATTTTGTTCTGCGGGTAGCTTTAACATTTGCGGAAGCAAGGTGGTGACGTTTGAGGTACCATGCATCAAGTTAGAGATATACTGTCGCAGCTGTTGGTTTTCAGCCTTTAGGGCTGCTTTGTCTTCACCGTCCTTCACCACTCTTTCTTTTATGCTCACTAACGCAACCTCAAAGAGATTCACCTCAACCTGACATGTGCTCTTGCCAAGGTTGACTTTCAACAAGGTGAAGTCATCAACCTCTACTTCATCTGCATTTCTATCCTCAAGTGGTGCGGCAGTCTCAATGACAATCTCATTGTCGGTGTTCTTTTCCACATGGACGTACTTTTTGAGCTTCTTCTCCAACGTGTCTTGATAGACATGGTCAAATTCTACAAAGTCCAATTGGTGTGAGGGCTTCCTCCTCTTCCTGCCCAAGAGATTCTCAAGCCAAGAGGAGTCTCGACTAACCTCTCTGGAAGGATGGATGCTAGTCCCGTGAACTCCTGACGAGTGAGATTGTGTTGCAATGTCGCGTGGTAGTGAATCCGGCTCTAAGTCAATATGGATTGGCGACTATTGCGGTGGTGACAGAATGGGAGGCTCTGCTTCCATCTTTGGCACTGTCTCAACTGTAGCTATTTCCATTTCCGGCACTATCTCAGCTGTGTTTGTGGCTGTCTTCACATGTTGCTCTTGCTGATTTATATTAGCAATCGGCATTTTTCCCTTTGTACTCCCTGACGTTTTGTTTCTGCTAGGAGGGTTACTCCATGTCTTTTGTTTGGGTTTTGATCTTGACGTGGAAGGTAGTGAAGTAGTAACCAGTGGTGGCTTTGTGTTTGGAATGACTACCTTTTGCGTTCTTTTACTAAGTAGAGTTTGTTGTTCCTAACAACTCTGCTTATTCTTTCCTCAATGGATGTACTTTCCTTGGCATACCAATCCACGGCTCGAAGCGGCTACAAGTCAACTTAATCTATGAAGAATGTGGGAAGTGTGACTTCCCCATCGTCATCTAATAACCCTTCCACATCCTTTGACAAGAAGTTAGCAAACTGTGGAAGTGTGAACCTATTGTAGTTGCGCCTTCACACTTCAAACTCATCTTCATAGCTAAACCAGTAGTCCTCCATGGAAGGTTTGTGTGAAGAATGATGGCCAAGGTGTGCTAAATAGTGACCCCAAGGATCGTATGAGTGTCTTTCGATGAGATACTTAAGGTTAAGTCTCGTCATCTCATGGCTCATAGCCTTAGCATAAACTGCTGATCTGCACCTGTAAAGTCCCATCTGAAAAGGAAAGTTGGCAACTGTCTTGCATTCGATACGCAGAAGAGAATGGACTTCGTGTAACTGTTGTAGAAATTCCATGAATACCACCTTGTCTGATGGATAACGGAGTAACATGGTTGGATGACCTGAGTATCCATACACGTGGATGTAGGTAAAAGTGGGGAATTGGATGAACCAATCCACCCAATCTGCCATCGCCAACTTGGTTGCTAGTGAGATACGTATATATGACTCATGATCAAGGTCCCTCGCGATGTGCATCAGGAATTGATCATTCACTCGCTTGAAGTGTCTTTTTGATTGTGTGAACTCAAGCTACAAGTAATATTCGTGAACCTTCTGCACACCCAAAGTTCCCGCAATGTTCAACCCTCTAAACTGGCCTTGGAAAGCTATCAAGTATACGAGGTATGAACACCTATGGAATTTGTGAGCCTTGAAGAAACTGGCCATCTAGTTGTGGAGAGTGACACTGATCAAGGCAGGCCAGTCATAGTGTTCTCTACTACTAACAATTTGAGTGATGATGTAATACATCAATGATTGGAATTTGTTTGCCTCTTCTTGACCGGTAACATGGTTGAGTAGAGTGATCATAACTGTGTACTCATCTCTGAACTCTCCACGTCCTACATTCGTTGGCAAGTTGCTTCTTTTCTCTTTAAGCCATCTTTCTGCCATTCTTTTTTGACATTTGTCTTTTGATGTGTTGAATGTTTTCCTTTTCGCACTCCTCCATAGATACGACCAAGTTTTTTGCACAAGGTGGAATGGCAAAGCACTTTTCAATATCCTTGGGCTTGAGGCTGCATATTACTCACCCATCTACTGATTGAATCTCTCATGCAGTAGGGTTGTAATGCTTTACACAAGAGATTACAAATTCTATGTTGTGCGCTAAGATGGGAAATGACGCTACCTCAAGCAATCAGGATTGCTCAATATTCTGAAGCGCGCTTTGGTCTATGCCTTCCAACTTTTCTAAGTTGACCTCTGGGTGTGCCTGATGCAGATCGGTGTCAACTATTTTCAATAAGTCATGAAGTAAGACAGTTTTGCTCTTATATTCAACCTGAGAGAATTGCATTTTGAAAACCTTGAAGATTGACTGGGCACACGATACTATTCGGACAACTTTTCTGTAATAGCTAAAAATAGCTTCGCCGAGGGGTACTTTTTACGAAAATTTATGAAACGTGGGTTTTGTTGAGGATATCTCTTTGAACGAACCCACAATGTCAAATTTTCAAAAAGATGAATTTTCCTTTGACATGCAATTAACTCTCGGGGCAGAAGTTTCGAAAGCTCCAGAAGCTCTTTTTTCACGGAAAATTTTGGCACATGGGTATTGTAGATGCTTCAAAGCTAAACAAACCCAATTTGTCCATTTTTTGAAATGGTGACTTTTTCTAAAAACCCTAAAAAAGGAGGTAGCAGGGCAACTTTCTCTAGAAGAATCTGGCACGTGGGTTTTATGGCCAATGTTGTGCTGATCATACCCAGAAGGCTAGGTCTATGAAAAACTACTATTTACTTGGACATGCAAGAAGATCTAAGACAAGAATAGGAGAAAAATGTGGGGAGAAGATAGAAGTTATAATCTGTTGCTTTGAATCTTGAAGAAAAACGCCAAAATGGAGAAACAAAATCTGATGCAATTCTGACAAGAAAATCTTCTGCCTCTGAAAAGGACGTTTTGGAAAGATGGAGTCTGGAAGACTAATCCTCTATGCAACCTAATCTTAGAACCACAAGGAATGCTGAGAATGGCTTCTATCAGATCTTTAAAGACGTTGGATAGAAAATATTTGTGTTTGAGCTCTTCAACCTGCAAGAAATAATGAAACGCCTAGGCTTTGATATATATCAATCTGAGTTTGCAAGCATCAATTAGGGTGCCAAATTCATGCTTGAGGCTATTTGTGTGATTGGGAGTTAATTGGAAGAGTTTCCACCCAATTCGGGATGCCTAGGCTTGACAAAGTCTTCAAAAATCCTAATTGGGAGTTGACTTTGGATGCCACCTTGCCAATTTGAAGATTTTCAACTTTTGCTTGATGAGCAGCCTCTATTTGGTTTTGAATTTTGGTCGCCTAATTGATCAGGAAGCCTTCCTAACAAATTCACAGCAGAGTTGGATTAACTCTAAAGAGATGTTACTGGGGGCTGTGAACCTTGAAAACTGAATCTGGTGCCTTGAATTCTTGGGCGTCTTTTCCTAGAAGGGTGCTTTTTCTGCCAGTGTTAGCCAATTTCTTGGATGCTTTTTCAATTTCCTAAACTTGACCTCCTGTGCTTTGATCTGCCACTACCGGTGATCGACGACTCTTGTGATTGGGATGTTCAATCCATTGCGAAGCTAGAAACATTCCAAAATAGATGACTATATGTGCAAGCTCAGAAAATTGATTTATGAGGTTCAAAACTCTAGGTGCCCCTGGCCTGCAAGGGCGCTTTTGTTCTTTTGAGGAACATTTTGCACTTTGCAACCCTTCACAAACAACTCCAGTTTGATCTTTGTCGCCGAGGGTTTGACTACTCTGATGTTTGTGCTAACAATTTCATCATGGAGATTGATCAAAACAGAAGAGGTCTTATTGGAAGTTACAACACCCAAAAGCAACATCTAATTGCCCAAAAGGTTGGGTGCCTATTTCTAGGAAGGTGCATTTTCTTCAATACTTAGTCAATTCTTCATATCCTTCAATTTTCCTTCACCTCCAACATTTTACACTTGATCTTCGTTTGTGAGTGCTTGACAGGTCCCGTAAGCTTGCAACTGGATTCATGCGAAGCTGAAAGGCTGTTGAGAAGATGCCTTGGAGAAGACAACTTCCAAAAACTTCATATAGTTGCTCAAAATGATGGGCGCCCTTGGCCAGCAAGGGCGCCTTTGCCTTGATGTTCATTAATTCATCCTCTGTTTCATGTGCTCGAATGATCAACAGTTGTCGTTGTTTGATATGTCTTGTGAATTGGCTGTTGGATCCATCGCGAAGCTGGGCTGAATCAAAGGAGATCATCTGGAGGTTGCCAATCCAAAGACTGGCATCTGATATCTTTCACTCTTGGGTGCCCCTAGGCTACAAGGGCGCTTTTCCCCTTGTTTGACTGCCATCTTTGATGATACTTGCTTTCAGCATCTTCTATCTTCGCCTCTGTTTGCCAGTCATTGGTGAATCAGGTGAACTTGCTTGGCGATGCGTCGGAGAGCTGGCAGAATTACGAAGATGACTATCTCGGAAAAACTTGATAACTGCATTTGGGCCTTTTGAACTCATGGGGGCCCCTGGCTAGCAAGGGCGCTTTTGGCTGCAGCTTCATCAACTTTTGTGAAGATTTTCACCTCTCACACTTTGCGTTTACCGTCTCGCCAACTACGTTGATCACCATTGTTGACGACACGAACACATTTACCATCGTAATTGCTTTCACCATCACACGTGTACGGGTGCTTGAAAAAATCATCAAGGCATTAACTGCATAGCATCTTTCTTGTAGCAAGGCGTGCATCTTCCAAACTTACAATTTTTTCAGCATTTTTCAACCTTTGAAAATCCCCTCCATCGTGAAGCATCTTTTCAAGCATCTTTTGCCATGGATTCTTCCTTGAAGCTTTTAAGGCTTAGTTCTTAACACTTGGTACTAGCCATTCTGCCATTGATGACCTCGGAGGTCCTATTTTTTCTCCTCAAAAAGTGAAAAAGACCCACCAAAGCAGACTTGACTTTCTCGTGATTCTGACTTGACCAATGTGATCATGAAGTGAAATAAACCTATCAAAATCATTTTGAATCATTTCTAGGAAGGTCCTATTTTTTAGGGTTTTCCTAAAAACAAGGGTTTGAAACCCTAATTTTCAAAATTTGCAAGTATCCTCCTTGACATAAACCCACAAAATCCCATGTTTTGTTTGACCTAAAATTGGCTTTTGACAACAATTTTACAAGATTTAGACCATTTTTACCAAAATGCCTTATTGAAGCAAAAAATTATTTTGGGTACAACAAACTTCACTTTCCAATGACTCCAAAATTGAGAGAGAGCCACAATAACTTCTTACCCTTCTAAGCATGTATCTTTTATGAGGAATACACAATTTGCACAAGAGATAATTAGCAATTTGGCCTATCACCATGTCTCCAATTATCCCATTGTCCTCCAATACTTAATAACATCATTACTCACTACTATTGATTACTTGCTTTACAAAGCAGTAATTCATTAGTCTCCAATTCCCTTTTTATTCGTATCTCAAGCTCCCCAAGCAATCATATTTGACCTTTATTTATAAGGAAAAAGGGTAATTTATCCTCTCGTAGGAAAAATATACACAAAAATTAGATCACAAAATCACTAAAGAGCATATATTCTATTACTACACCAAGATGAGAAAATTACCCGTTTAACACATCTAAATGAGCACAAATAGTTCTATTTCTACAAGGCAATAAGTCATTGTCCAAGCAAACACCCCAAAAAATATTCAAGTTAATTGGAATAACCATTCAATTAATCCAAAACAAGCACCCAAAGATATTTACATACAAATTACAAAGTGTTAGAATTATTGACATTGATGTCAAAGGCATGTAGGAGTTTGATGATTGGCGGCAAGATCATCACAATGAAATTTGTTGATCAAAGAAGCACCAAAGGCCACTACTTTGATTCATTTCAAAGAGCAGATCTTATCCTTACATGGCAGCAAAAAAAATGAAATTAAAGTTCATATCCCAAAGCTGGCTGACCCCCTCATAGTGGCACCCATATTGGGATTCAAAATTAAATTAAAATAATTTTTAAATCATTGGGCCAACCCCCAAATTATGGCACCCAAAATTTAATGAAATTAAATTTAAAATAAATTTATTTATTTACCAAAAGGGGACGACCCCTTATGGAGCGCCCAAGTTCACTTTGAAAAGGTGCATACAAAATCAACAGTTGTCTCCTTTGTGGAAAGATGCATCCATCCATGAAGTCGACCTCCTTTTGTGGAGATATAAATAAAGTTTGAAGATTGTGGAGAAGAAGTGTGGACAATAAATTGAAAAATCATATATACACCAACAAATTTGAGAAGAGAAATAAATTGAAAATCATTCAAAGGCAGATTTTGGAAGGAAGATTATTAAGGAGAACAAATACTTCATCTCTCAAGAGGTTGGTGAACAAATACTTCATCTCTAAAGAGGTTGGTGCCTCATATTGAGGTCGTTGCCCCATATTGGAGTTGTTGGTGCCTCTTACTAAAGGAGAATGGTGTCTCATATGGAGTTGGTGCTCAAGTATTGGGATTGATGTCTCCAATAGGTTGGTGCCTACAAAATTTGTAAGAGAATTTTATATAAAGTAATATTTTGTTGTGGCTTTCTCTGAAAAGGATTTCCACGTAAATCTTGTGTTCCTGTTGTGTTATTATTTGTTAATATTGTCCATTTGAAGTTATTGTGGTTATTAATTTTAAAAGGAGTAAAAAATAATATTGTATTGATTCACACCCCACCACCCTTTCAGCATAAGTTTGTGCTCATCAATTGGAATCAGAGCCTGGTTCCTTCATAGTATAGCTTAATTGCTAGAAGGAAGATCTTAAGAGTACACATGGCTTGCCAAGAAGGATTATCCTCTAACAGGGCTCCATTGTTTGATGGGACAAATTATGCCTTCTAGAGCATAAGGATGCACACCTAATGGCACTTGGATTTGATATTTGGCAATAGATTGTGGATGGTTATGCCGCACCATCATCTCCTCCAACAGATTCGGTAGGAAAAAAGGAAAGAAAAATAATGCAAAGGCCATGAATGCAATTTTATGTGGACTATTCGAATTGGAATTTGTCAAAGTAATACATTGCACATTGGCAAAAGATATGTGAGACAAACTACAAAAGACCTATGAAAGGGATGACTAGGTTAAGAAGGCCAAGCTTCAAACCCAATAGGGTAAAGAAAATATTGTTGCCTATCTGCTTCATGTGGATGAGATTGTGAATACCATAAAAGGTCTTGGTGAAAAAGTAGAAGACTCAATGGCTGTACAAAAGTTATTAAGGTATCTACCCTTAAGATTCAATGCCAAATTTTTGCTATAGAAGAAATGAAGGATCTGGATAAGTTAACTAAGGATGAGCTACATGGGATCTTCACTGCATATGAGATGAGAACCGAAAAGGAGAAGAGATCCAAACGAGAGGCAGCCTTCAAAGCCTCAAAGAAATTAAAAAACAAAAAACCCAAGCCAAGCAAAAGTTTCGATGATGAATCAAACAAAGAGGAAGCTCATTTCATGAGGAAGCTAAAGAAAGGAACCCAGAAGTATAAAGGTATGTAGTCGCTTAAATGTTTCAATTGTGGAAAAGTAGGTTACTTTGCTGCTAAATGTCCTTATGAAAGTAAAAGTAGTGATGATGAGGAAGAATATAATATGAAGAAAGATAGCAAACATAAAAAGGGCCACAAGCATGGCAAATTTGAGAAAAAAAAAAAGAGTTTTTACCATAGTTGCCGGGAAACTCCATTTTGGGAACATAGACAACGTACCAGTCCCCGTACCCAAAATTTCCGGTGAATCATTTACATATAAAATAGCCGTCTCCTTATTCATTTAACTCACGTACCCTAATTTGATTGGCGTCCCCGTCCCCGTACCAATACCAGTACCCTGCGTCTCCCGGCAACTATGGTTTTTACAAAGACAAGAAAAGCTTGTATTCCAAGGAGAAAAGCAGCTCATCCAAAGAAAACTTATCCGCCAGCGATAAAGAAGAGATCCTATTCATGGCTATAGAGACAAAAGATAAAATCTTGAAAAATGATGAAAAGGTAGAAAAGGAAATAGAGGGGGAAGAGAATGATGAAATAGATGGGGAAGTTGATTTGGCAGAACTTAATTGCACCCTAGATGAAATCAAGAAACTCAAAAAGAAGTACTTGAAGAAAAAGGTACAACTTCAAGAAGACAGTGAATCCAAAGCAAAGATATCACAAAGTCTTGAAAAGTCTAAAAGAATGATCATCAATCTAAAAGTTCAAATTGAAGAAGCTAAAAGGATTGAAAAGAAAGTCAAAATCTAATTGAAGGAAAGAGAAGAAAATTGTGAGAGGATGGAGTCCAAAATTGTCTCTTTGATAGAAGAACTAGAAAAGACAACCACCAAATTTAACAAAAGTCTAAAATTTGAAAAGAGTACCAAAATCTTGAATGACACTATAAATAAGCAAAGGTCGCCACTCATAAAGACTGGTCTTGGTTATGAGGCAAAGGAAGATCAAGTTACCAAAGAGTCATCAAAGAAGAGTAATTGAGGAAAAACCAAAAAGTTATGGTGATGCCCTCAAAAGTCCCATCAAAGGTGGAGGCAGCAAGAAGCAAGAGAATCATACTCCACAAAAATCTAGCACTCCTCCAAAAGTTAATAAGGACAAATTTCAAAAATCCTTTCCTCCAAAGCAAGAGCACATGACCAGGTTCCAACCCTCTTTCTTTGGTTATTGTTTCATGTGTAATCAATTTGGTCATAAAGCAATTGATTTTAGGACTCGTGCAATAAATATTGGGTGGAATAAGAATAGAAATCCTTATGGGTTCATAAACAAGAACAAAAACTCTTTTGCCCCTTTAATAGACTATAATGTTATATGTTTTAAGTGCAATAATTTTGGGCACACAGCACGTTTTTGTATAAGTGGTGTTGTAGATTCTCCCAAACAAAACAAAAAGAATGAAACTATGGCAAAGCTCAAGGAGGAAAACACCAAAATATGGAAAGAAAAGAAGAGGTCCATGCTTGTACAAACTGCCTTACATGCTCAAAATGAGAAAGACCAATGGATATTGACAGTGGATGCTCAAGCCACGTGACGGGTAAAAAAAGTAAATTTCTCACCTTGAAGGAAATGAATAAACAAACAATGAAATTTGGGGATAATGCAACAGCAAAGATAACCGAAAAATGTTACTCTTAGCCTAGATAATAGAAGAACAAAAACTGAGAATGTCCTATATGTCGAAGGGCTGAAACACTATCTCGTAAGTGTGAGTCAAATGTGTGACCAAGGACACACTCACATTTTGTGTTGAAGGATGTGAAATAAAAAAAGAAGGGGAGTTGATTGCAGATGCAAGTAGAACAGCCAATAATCTCTATATCCATAGTGAAATCAAAGGTGATAAATGTTATATGGGAAAAGAAGATGAAAGTTGGCTATAGCACAAAAGGATGGGACACATAAATTTTGATAATCTTGTCATAATTGGCAACAAACAGGCAGTGAGAGATATGCTAAAGATTTTGAAGCCCTCAAATACCATTTGCAAGCAATGCCAATATGGGAAGCAAACAAGGGTGACCTTCAAGACAAAAGAATATTCTATATCTAAACCTTGGCAACTTATTCATACTAATCTATATGGGCCAAACAGAACAAAGAGTATGCAAGGTGAGAGTTACTTCATGTTATTAATTGGTGATTATTCCAAAATGACTTGGGTTACATTTTTGAAAGAAAAATTTGACGCTTTTGAAAAGTTTACGGCATTCAAAGCCTTAGTTGAGAATGAGATTGGTCCAAAAATCAAATGTTTGAGATCAGATAGAGGAGGAGAGTTCACTTCAAATGAATTTGAAGAATACTATGAATAGCGTAGTATAAGGAGACATCTTTCTACCACAAGGACTCCACAGCAAAATGGAGTTGTGGAAAGAAAAAATAGAATGGTCCAAGAAATGACAAAGACCATTTTAAATGAGTCCAAGCTACCAGATACCTTTTGGAGAGAAGCGGTTCATATGGTGGTCCACATTCTAAACTGAGGACAAATCAAAGCAAGCAATTCCAAAACACCATATGAACTATGAAAGGGTGGGCCTGCCACAGTGAAGTATTTCAAAGCATTTGGGAGTAAATGTTATATAAAAGAGATGAGGAAGACTTGGAAAAATTTGACTCTAGGGAAAATGAAGGTATTTTCCTTGGATACTCTTCAAGAAGCAAAGCTTATAGATGTTACAATAAAAGGTTGCAAATGTTCGAGTAGATGATGAGCGGCATCAAAAAAAATGTCACAAGAAGATGATTATCAAGAAGAAGAAAGTTGCAAAGAAGAAGAAGTGGAGGAAGAGATTGAACATAAGAAAGTTGAGCAAAGAAACTCAAAGGGAGCATCAAAGGCACCTAAGACACCATCTAGGTTTGTTTAGAAGAATCATCCAAAAGATTTAATTCTTGGTGATAAAGATACAGAAATTCAGACAAGGAGAATATTGGTTGTTACATCAGAACATGCAAATTTATCCTTGCTCTCTAAAATCAAACCCAAAAACTTTATGGAAGCAAGTGAAGACAAACACTCAATGAGTACCATGGAAGAGGAGTTGAATCAAATTGAAAAGAATGACACTTGGAAACTTGTCCCAAGACCTAAGGATAAAAATGTAATTGGCACTAAGTGGGTAATTAGTATGCAAGGGATATGCTCAAGTCGAAGGTATTAATTTTGAAGAAACATTGCTCTGGTTGCTTGTCTTAAGGTGATAAGAATGTTCTTAGCATTCGCCAGTTTTAAGAATTTCAAAGTCTACTAGATGGATATAAAATCAGCATTTTTGAACGGAAACCTAGACGAAGTGTACATTGAACAACTTGAAGGATTCATCTTATCTGAAAATGAGGATCATGTATATAGGTTAAAGAAAGCACTATATGGATTGAAACAAACCCCCAGGGCTTGGTACTCAAGATTGGATAAGTATCTACAACAACAAAGCTTTAGAAAAGGTATTGCTGACAGCAAACTATATATTAGAACTGAAAATGATCATCAGTTGATTGTTGTAGTTTATGTGGATGATATTATCTTTGGGGGGTAGCAATGATAAAATGTGCCAAGATTTTGCCACGAACATGCAGAAGGAGCTTTTGGTGAGTTGTTCTTCTTCCTTGGGTTGCAAATTTTTCAATCAAATAAAGGAATATTTATTTCATAGACTAAGTATATTAAGAAAATATTGAAGAAATTTAGAATGGAAGATTGCAAAGCTGTGAGTGCACCCATGGTCACAAGGTGCAAGTTGAGTAAAGATAATGAAACTCCTGAGACCAATCAAAGTCTTTATAGATCAATGATTGGGAGTTTGTTATATGTAGAAACTTCAAGGCCTGACATTATGCAAGCAGTTGGTATGGTGGAAAGATTTAAAGCTGCACCAAAAGAAACCCATGTGCAGGCAGTTAAAAGGACCTTTAAATATTTAAAAGGCGCTTTGGATTTTGGGTTGTGGTACCAAAGAGGTGAAGACTTCACCTTAGCAACGTACACTAATGTGGATTGGGCTAGTAGTGTGGATAATTGAAAGAGTACAAGTGGAGGTGCATTCTTTCTAGGCAATTGTCCTATATCAAAGTTAGCTAAGAAATAGGCTTTTGTTTCCTTGTCTATAGCAAAGACGAAGTATATTGCAGCAACTCCTTGTTGTGCTCAAGTTCTTTGGATGAAGCAAACATTGAGTGATATCAAGGTAGATTATCATCATCCCATATCCATACTTTGTGATAATACAAGTGTAATCAATATATTGAAGAATCTTGTGATGCATTCTTGAACCAAACACATTCCAATCAAATATCATTTGTTAAGGGAGCAAGTGGCAAACCAATAGGTAAAGTTAGAATATATTGCTACACAAGAACAGGTTGCACACATCTTTACAAAGCCTCTTCCAAAGGAGACATTTGAGTGCCTAAAATAGAAATTGGGAGTGATAGCCTCTTCATCTAGCCATTGATGAAATACATTATTGAGGGGGGTGTTATTCAAGGAGAGCTTATCGCTGTACTATCTTACAGCTCTGAAGATTCCTTTGCCTTGATCAAAGGGGGGGAAAGTAGAGACAAGGGGAGCAATAGAGAAAGATTATTTTACGATGGGTTGCCATCAATGACAAAGGGGGAGATTGTTAGAATTGTTGTCATTGATGTCAAAGGCACATAGGAGTTTGATGATTGATGGAAAGATCATCACGATGAAATTCGTTTAACAAAGAACCACCGTAGGCCACTACATTGATTAATTTCAAGAGCAGATCTTATCCTTACATGACAGCAAATAAATGAAATTAAAGTTCATATCCCAAAGCTGGCCGACCCCTCATAGTTATGCCCTTATTGGGATTCAAAATTAAATTAAAATAAATTTTAAATCATTGGATCGACCCCCTCATTGTGGTGCCCAAAATTTATTGAAATTAAATTTAAAATAAATTTATGTATTTACCAAAAGGGGCCGACCAATTATGGAGCACCCACGTTCACTTTGAAAAGGTGCATACAAAATCAAGAGTTGTCTCCTTTGTGGAAAGAAGCATCCATCAATAAATTTGCCTTCTTTTGTGGAGATATAGATAAAGTTTGAAGATTGTGGAGAAGTGTGGAGAATAAGTTTGCAAAATCATATACACACCAGCAAATTTGAAAAATAAATTGAAAGTCATTCAAAGGTAGATTTTGAAAGGAAGATTGTTAAGGAGAACAAAATAGATAGAAACAAAACTCTCCCGGACTCGCCTGGACTAGGCGAGTCCCGGGTCGAGTCACCCAAGCCGAGTCTAGGGAGCTCGGACTCAAACTCGAACGAGTCCTGGCAAGACTCGCCGAGTCTCCCAAAATCGCAGACTTCGAGCGAGTGTCATTGCCTAGACTCAGGCGGCGCAAGCTTGGTCAAAAAGCAAGAAAAAAACATAAAATAAGTTTTTTTGACTCATATCTCCTCCACAGCCCTAAAAGCAACTTCATTTCATTTTGTTGGCAAAATAGGAGGAGAAAAGAGAGCTGTGAGGAAAAACAAGAGAGCATTGTAAGGCAACCAACAAGGAGGTAGAAGATAAATCCATCATCAAATCGCTTTCGGGTAGCTTCATACCAGCAAGGAGGTGCATTGAGAGCTCTTTACCAACGATTGGAAGTAGATTGCATTTCATTTCAAGCCTAATCTACGAGGTAAGCTTGATTTTATTTTATTTTGGTTTATTTTTTAAGCAAAAATTTCATTGCTTTTTGAGTTTGCATTTCTTTTTTTACAAACCCTACTTTTTTTTCGAATAAATTTAGAAACCCTACTTGTTATTACAGCAGCCTTCATATGCAATTCAAATCATATTTTTTACAATGTCTACAACCCCAACTTGAAAAGATCCTGCTTGGAAATATGCTGAAATCTCTCCCGGGCAAAAAAAAGGAGAGGCCAAATGTAAATATTGAAAAACACTTTTTTGTGGAGGCATAAACAGATTGAAATACCATATTGCACGCATACCTGCCCATGATGCAATGGGATGCCCTCATGCACCTCTTGAGGTTATTTGTCAGGTGCAAGTGCAATTAGAATCATTTGAACTGCAAAAAGAAATGAAAAAGAGGCAAAGGGAGGAGTTGGCTAGCATTGGTGGTGTTGGAGATGCTTCTTCCATGCCTCCATTTTGTCCTAGCGCTAGTGCTTCTGCTAGTGTTGGTGCTATTGGTAGTGGTAGTGCTGCCACTAGCCCTAGTGATAGAGGGAGTGTTAGCATTGGTCCTAGAGTTCGTAAATCTAGGATGGATTCATATTTTATGCCACGCACTACTCTTGGTTCCCAACCGTCACTTGAGAGCATGGGTTGGAACAAGGAGGCACAAGATGCAACCAAACAATCAATTGTAGACTTATGATACTATTGCACCATTCCCTTCCATGCATCCAAATAATTCTCTTTTGTTTAATTGTTTTAAAATTTATAGTTTGATAATTGATTCTTAATTTCTTTGTCTCATGAATTTTTATATTTAGAAACTAGATGTATGTCGAATTCAAATTTAAAGTTAAACTCTCCATTTTACAATACTTATCTTATTTAATTTATTTATGACATGTTTTAGGTTTCCTTTTTGGAAAAATATGGTTGATGCCATAACTATTTGTGGGGCGGGGTTCAAAGCCCCCACTGAAGATGAATTAAAGGGCCCACTTTTGAGTCAAAAGCTGGCTGATGTAAAAGTCCAAATAGAGGAGCAACGCTTGCTATGGAGCAAGAAGGGTTGCACCATCATAACCAATGGTTGGACTAATAGGAGAAATAGGACACTGCTAAATTTTCTTGTTTCCTCCACAGCTAATTGTACTTCCCTCAATGCATTGAATAATTTGAAATTTGAATTTGATTTAGTCATTAATATGGCTAATTTATGTTTTTTTTATTTATTGAATCATTGTTTTTGCTTCTTTTTCAAGTGCCACCGTGTTCATCAAGTCCATTCGTGCTTCCACCCCTGTAAAAAATGCCACATACCTTTGTGAGGCTTTAGAGGAGGTCATAGTTGAGGTGGGCGAAGAGAATGTGGTTCAAGTGGTGACCAATAATGCAGCAAATTATGTTGTTGCTAGTAAACTATCAATGGAGAGGCATCCAACTATATTTTGGACTCCATGTGCCACCCATTGCCTTGACCTCATATTGGAGGTTCTTGGCAAGCTTCCATGGATCAAAACATGTGTGATACAGCCAAAAATATTTGCAAATTTGGATACAATCACACATGGGTCCTTAGCCTAATGAGGCAATACACGGGGTTGAGGGAGTTGGCTCGTCCTGGCATCACTAGATTTGCCACTAATTTCATCACATTGCAATCCTTGATTCGGTCAAAGGCAACTTTGAGGCGTATGTTTGTTGGTGAGTGGACTTCCTCATCCTATGGTACAACCACTGTAGGGATTGATATGGCAAATTGCATTTTTGATGATCCAAACTTTTGGGCACCTGCTACAGACATTGTGAAGGTAAAATTTAATTCTACACTATGTTTTAATTTTTATTCATATTTTTCTTTTATTTAATTTTTGAGTTTATGTTTCACAACGTTTGCAGTTCACCGAGCCCTTGGCAGTTCTCCTACGAGTTGCTGATGGGGAGAGGCCCACAACGGGCTACATATATGAGGGAATGGATAGGGCCAACGAGGCCATTAGATCTGACTATGGGGGAGTTGAGGATAAGTATCGTCCCCTTTGGGAGATCATTGATAGGAGATGGCACCACCAGTTTCATAGGCCCCTCTATGCAGCCACATATTTCCTAAATACGGCCTTCCAATTCCGCCGTGATTTCTTCACGAATGATGAGGTTCTTGGTGGGCTCTACTCAATGATAGAGCAGATGGCGCCTGCTATTACTAAATAGACAGTCCACGAGATAGACGCCTTTACTGTTGGACAAGGAGAACTCTTTGCACGTCAAATGCGCAAAGATAGTAGGATGACATTAGCCAGGTAAAAATATATTTAAGGGCATAATTTTCCTCTTTTTATATTATTATTAAATGTTGAACTTGAAACTTGAAACTTAAAGTTGGAAATTAGATTGATTTTGTTTCTTTTTCTCGTCTCAGATAAATGGTGGCATATGTTTGGTGCTAAAACACCAAACCTTCAGAAGATTGCCATTCGTATATTGAGCCAACCATGCAGTTCTTCTGGTTGTGAGTGCAATTGGAGCATGTTTGAGCACATACACTCCAAGAGGCACAATAGACTATCCATGGAGAGGTTGAATGATCTAGTATATATTCATAACAACCTTCATCTCAGACACAAGCAAATCTTTAGCATGACTCAACCTCGATCACACTAGAGGAGGTTGATTCAGAGTCTAAGTGGATCACTAAGGCTACAAATTTGGTCTTTAGTGACAAGGACCTTGATTAGGTGGACCAAGTAGATAGAGAGGCTGAGGTTGTAGTCATGGCAGAGGAGGCTAGAGCACGAGCAGACACAGCCACAACTAATGTTGGTGAGGGTGGCATGGAGTCACAGGCAAAGACTATGGCTACAGCTGCTACATCATCCAAGACCCACCTTAGACGCCTTCATAGGAAGGATGCAAGCTCCTCTAGGCCATAGACTTGTAGTTATTGTATTGATATTTCATATTTTTTTGGAACATCTGATGTCATGGATTTCATATTCCATGAGTTTTGTATACATTTGATTATATTTATATATCTAAGTGTGCTATTTCCTTTAGCAGCTCAGCTACAATTTGCATTTATACTTATGTGATCGATGTATACTTGTGTATGTGATCAAAACTTACTCCATTTGACAACATCATCAAAACTTTGGAACATTACAACAAGCTGAACTCCACCTCCAATATTCTAAGTTGTGTTAACTTTATACCATTGAACTTGTTGCCAATCATGGTTATTTTATTTGTGCCAGTCGAGAAGCTCAAGTCAATGTGTTTAGCCCTTTGTTGTTAAAATGTCTACCTTAGCTAGTCAGTAATGTTATATGCATTATTTTGGATTGTTTCTTTAGAACCTTAATATTTGTATCATAATTGAAGTCCAAAAACTATATTGATTGTGTGCTTATACTATTCAATAGTAAGTTTGTATTGGAACATTGCTAAGTTTTTTGAATCTTTCATCTACCAATCAACTTGATCCTGTACTGGGTAAAAAATTATATATATTTATCCAAATACGTGCAAGAGAAACAAATCTAACAATAAAAACTATATTACAATGTTAAGCACTTACCCTAATTTATCTTAATCCTTAAATCGAATAATTTATTAGTATAATAAAATTATTGTACCTAATCATATATAGCTCTAACTAATGAAATCAAAAACTAGGGGCATTACAGTTTCAACACTCATAGTTTTCAAAGTGTGTTCTATTTCTTGCATATTTGATCTGAAGAGCTGTGCTTTGTTGATTACAACACCTTGTTTATGTAACCTTGATTTAATAGCTTTCCTTCATCTTCAAGGGCAAGGCTCCCTATAGAACCATAATTATTAATCGAAAAAAAATAATAATAACTTGAGCAAATATACTTTGAGTAACATCAATATCCTCCATATAGCTCTTACATGCGCATTTCTAGACTTTGGATGTTTAAAATCGAGTGAAAGTGGCAATTTGTGCAAGTACAAAGTGGAAAACACATTTTTTCTATAAGAGCATGATTGTCATGCCCCCGATATAGAACAAATCATAGATTAAATTATAAACAATAATGATGCTATGCTGGCCGACCTAGACCTTACATAGCAGCACTTAGATCTTCTTTACATCACTACCTCAATTAATAAAACCAACCCTCCTAATACTGCCAACATCTTTGAATAAATTAATGCTGGCCGTCCAAGAAATGATAATAAACAAGCAGCGATTAAATCTAAGAAAAGCAGCGATCACATGATAAAAGGTAGTTTAACTAATAAAGAGGTGGCGATTTATATTGGACAAAACATTAAGGGAAGTGATTCATCAAGAGCAACGAATATCTTAAAGTGAGGAGGTAATTGTGTAAGTCATTGACTAGTTAGGAAAAGGCAATCGTCAACCTGCAGAGAGACGTGTCCTTTGTCAAGGGATGGATACGATGGAAAAGCCATGTCTTTTTCAAGAAAACAACTCCATTTAGCATGCATCGATGGTTATCTTTTTGCATGCTATCTTTATGCTTTCTTTTTGCACTGCTTTCTTTTTCCTGTTTTTAGCAATAGATCTTCAAATCTGATTTGTATGCTATCTTTATGCTTTCTTTTTGCATTCTTAGCTTTTTCTTTTTGCATACTTTGTTTCATGCATAAGTGGCGCCAATGGAGAAATATATCGTTGCATTTTCTTTATATATTGTTGAATATTATATCATTGCATGTCCTTTATATATTGTCGCATGTTTCATTTGACATCAATCACAATATTCTAACACAAGGGACCCCCATTTTTTTCTTTTAAGGAAGTGATAATTGGTGATGAGCCCTCTTCATCGATTCATGCAAATGTTATCAATTTGTCATTGTGTGCATCTCAAGAATCCAATGTTGTTCATTCCACAGAGTCACATCCTAAACCTAATGATTTCTTGGAGAAAGAAAAGACCGCCCTTTTTTCATTATTAATCCATAAACCATCACTGATGATGCCATGTATCTGTTGAAGCACACTCTTGTTTGCAAGTTCATGGACCTTCGAATTTCTACGAATTTTTTGGAGAACTAGGTTAAGGAATAACTTAAATCCAGAGGATGACTTAGAAATCATCTTGGCTACGAATGAATATTTTTATGGTGTTCTCTTGAATGGAAAACCATAATTAGATTTTTCAAGGTGGCCCTTATTTTCACAACCAAGCGGGGTTATTCATCAAACCCCAGCATGTAGGGTTTCTTCTTGTGGAGGAGTTACTGTCCAAGATTCCTGTTTAGTTTCATCTTCCTTGTCTTCCAATGGGGTTCTAGCAACTTTATATTCTATAATCGATAGCGATGATTATTGGGAAACCCTTGGGTCCTTGCCACCAAACCCTTGATCAGAAGGTTGCTACTTTTGCTTGCCTTTGTGTTGAAATTAATCTAAACAACCCACTTCCTAAATCATTGGAAATCAGACTAGGTAATATGAATTGGATCCAACAAATCGACTATGACGCTCTTCCCTTCCGCTGTCATGCATGTCATGAATATGGACATCAACAGAGCAACTACACAAAAATGAGCCCTCAAAGTTCTCACCCCACCTCTACAATGCAAGCAAGCAATCAAAATGAAAAAGGGAAGGCCTTAATACATTATGACGTGACAGATTCAAATGGATTCATTCCTATGAGATCTCACTCAAAGACAAGGTATGCTAACCACCAACATAAAGTTGTCTCTAAAGGAATCTCTGGTAATAGATTTGATGTTGTAAATATACAAATGCATAGTTGTAGCTTGTAGCTACGTTGCCTATAGGTAATTAGATCCTAGTTAATACTAGCACATATCTTGTAATTATTTAATCATAGCATAAAAAATTATTGATATTATAAGGCATAAATTCATAACTCATCAATGTTGCATCTTAGGAAAACTACCAATTTGTCCTTTAGCAGTGAAGCTCATCGATTTTTTTGTAATGTCTATAATTCATTTTTTCAAAAATTTACTAATTTTTTATGTTGTCTCTCTTTTGCTTTCATTTGTATTTTTTTAAAAGAATGTGGCTTTTGCAAGTAGAAGAATTGATGGCTAACCCAGGAATCCTTCTTGGAAACATGGGACATAAGGTGCAGTTCGAGGAAAGCTTATTTGTATCCATTGCACAAAGTCTACAAATGGTGGCATAAATCAACTCAAATATCACCTTGCACAAATCCCTTGACGAGATGTTAGGCCATGTAGAGACGCTGGTGCAAAGGTTGCAAAATCACTCCTTGCAACATATGAGCAAAAGAAAGAAGATAAAAAAAAAAAGAACAGAGGCAATGGTCCCAATTCCAAACTTCAATTCTACAAGGTCACAGGGAGATATGGCGGCTCTTCTTCTATTGGGTGATGGATATGAGGATCAACAACTATGGGCAACCATAATTCTAGTTTTTTTTGTCCTTTGTAATATTTTTGGTGCAGAACCTTCATTGAAAGGTATTGCATGGAATAGAGAGTTGCAACATGAGGCAAAGTTGGCATGTGCAAGATTCTAGTAGTACAATAATATTTCGTTCAATGTTGCTTCTAGCCCTTATTGGGAACAATTGGTCAATGCATTGACTATAGCAAGGGGTTCAAGGCCCCAAGTCGTCATGAGTTGAGAGGGTCGTTATTGCAAAATGAAGTCCAAAACACACACCAACTAGTAGAACAAAGAAAAATTTAGGAAACGAAAGGCTGCACCATTTTATTTGATGGATGGATGGATGGCAAAAAATAGGATACTCATCAACTTTTTAGTGGCATCAAAAGGATAGCTAGTATTTTTAAAATCAATTGATGCCTCCAATGAAATAAAAAAAGCAGAGGCCTTGTGCAACATGTTGGATGAGGTGGTGATGGAAGTGGGAGTGCAAAATGTCATTCAAATTGTAACAATTGTGTATGTCACAGCCGGTAAACTTCTAGAGGCAAGGCACCCGACATTATTTCTGGAGCCCTTGTGTTTCCCATTGTTGACCTATTCCTTAAGCACATGGGGAAACTAAATTGGGTGAAGAATGACATGGGTCCTAAATCTCATCAAAGAGCACACTATTCATAAGAATCTCATGTGATCAGGAGTCACACGCTTTGCTAATAATTTTCTCACCTTGCCAAGTATATTAGCTACATTGCCCAACCTTAAGCGCATGTTTATGAGTGAAAGATGGTTGAAGAGTACTTACTATAAAAAGGTTGAAGCAAAGAAGATCGTGAAGACCATTTATTATGATAGATTTGCCAAAGCCATGGAAGAGATCATCAATGTAAGTTTTCAAACTTCAATTGATGATTTTTTTTATTTTCTAATATTACAATTTGTTGATTTTGTTAAATTTTTGATATTTAGGAGTCAAAACCATTAGTTAGGGCTCTACGAATGGTGGAAGGGGATCAAAACCCCATGGGGTATCTATATGACGCCATGGATAAGGCCAAAGAGGCGATTCAACATTTGTATGGATCAAACAAGACCAAATATGAACCCATATGGCACATAATTGATTGAAGGTGGAACCAACAACTCCACGAACATATTCATGATGTTGCCTACCATTTGAACCCCAATTTTTACTTCTCCCCTACTTTCAAAGAAGATGTAGAGGTTCTTTTTTCCCTTGACACATATATTGAAAGATCGGTTGATAATGAGGACCTTCAAGACCTCATACTTGATGGGATATAGAGTTATAAGAAGGTTGAAAGGGCATTTTTTTCTTCAAATTTTTGCATTCATAGGAGAGTCACTCTGCAGCCAAGTAAAAAACGTGTTCAATTTTATTTTACTATTTATTTTTTATTGTTAAATTTTTAAAATTCTTACTTAGTTATAAATGGCAATTGTTATTCTTGCAGATTTGTGATGGGAAGATCATGGTGCCACAATGCCTATAATATTCAAAAGCTTGCCATCTGCATTCTATCTCAAAAGCGCAATAAGTTGACCAAGTCTATATGCGGTTCAACCTTCAGTTGCATGAAAAGGTACAAGGGCAGGGTTCACTTGAAAGACTCGACCTTGATGACATTGATCCATATTCAGATTGGATAGTTAAGCCTGATAATGTTGATGTGGATCCATTGTTAACTGATGACAATTTAGCTGATTTGGACAAGAAGGCAACTAAATGGGAAACAAAATTGGCAGTATATGAGGAGGCAAAAGGAAAGGTTGGTTAATCATTAGAGGCAAGTTCCTCACATACATAGCTTGATCCAATCACTATGGATGAGGCACATGTTGAGGCTCCTATTGAGGATATTGCAGCTGTACCATCTACTTCAACAACACCCACACAGTGGCAACAACCTTTTTTGATCTTTAGCCGTAGACGAAATTTATGATTTATAATTTTCATTGATATTGAAACTTGAAATTCATATGTATTCAGAGGTTGAACTTGTTTTTTGGTCTATGATATGTATTAAACTCAAATTTTGACTTATATATGATGGAAATCAATAAGATGTTCTACAAATTCAGTATATGTGTATTTATGAAGAATATTTAAAAAAAAAATATGTATTTTCAAATGCTTGATAAATTTGCCTAGTTATTGTTGAGATTTTCCGCAAGTTTTTGTCGAGTCCCAAGTTTCTAAAAAATTTAGGCCTCCCAAGTTATTGAGTCCAAGTTTTTCAACTATGGTTTAAGCCAACTAATAAAGCAGTATCAAATATGCAAGAGAGAGGACTCTTCCCCTTTTGCATGTACTCTATTTATAACCAAGCTAACCTTTAAGGAAGAATGTTTAAGCTAGTAAGGGTAGACATGTTTACAACTCTGGCGATTCACAGATAATTGGGTAAGGATAATCATGTTGTGCACCAAAAATGATGGTAAAACTATGACCTTTATAAGTCGTTGCCACATATTACCCGAAAATTGTAATGTCCCCTTCTCACACTTGAGCAGTGGGGTTGTCCATTAGCCTATTCCAAAGTTCCTCTAGGCTAGTTGGAGTTGATTAGTAGACTCAGTGGCCAGCATCGGGCTCAGTGTTGGTTTTCAACAGGACTTTCTATTAATAGTAGTGGCTAGTTTGTAGTGCTTGCATTTATAGTAAGCCACAGGGCATCTCAGTGAACTTCAATTTTGTGTCAGTTTGTGTTTTGGAGAGTACTTACTATTTTTAGCAGTTGCTATTTATAGTAAGTCTATTTCGGGTAACTGGTCCCAGGCCCATATTGCTTTAGCAATGTTATTCTTAAGATGGCATTGGTGAGCCTCAAGTTGGATTATTTAATATTTGTCTTTTATCAGTCACTTAAGTTATTTTTATAAAATAACTTTATAACTTAAGTGAAGGGGTTGGTGGTCATCATAAAAAGCACCTTGGAGCCTAATGTTATAACTTGATGTTGTTTTAGAAAGCAACAAAAGCAAAATAGTTTCCTTACGAGCATGGACACCCAAGGGAGGTATAAGGTATTTTTAATTATTAAATCTTAAAAAGCTCATGAGGGCGTTGGAATTGGAGGGAAAAGTGTTTCAAACCTAAAGTTGCCCTAATTTCCCTCTCACTTTCTATAATGTTCCATTTTGGCTCTCATTTGCTCATCTTTGAATTGGCAACTTAACAAGACGTTGCTAGAACGACTCCAGACTACTTTGGCTACATGTTGAAGACAAAAACCCTTGCCGTATTGAGCTGGTTTCGATAGTGAAAGATCCACCCTAGCCAGATTTGAGTGGTTCCATCTAGGGATCACATTGTGCTACAACAAAGGTCTGATTTTCTGAAGTTTTGGGTGACAAAAGATGAAGATTTTTGTGGTGTTTTGATTTGGGTTTGTTGGTGTGAGTGTCATTTGGAGTTTGAATCATTTTGGAAGTAATTGGTAGGCGTTTTGGAGTGATTTCTGAGGTCTGATATACTTTATCAGAAATTTTGGAAACTCAGTTTTTACTAGTGGCTGAAGGACAAATCTATTCGTAGCTCCAGTTGTATTTGGCACATCATTCTAGTCATTGGTGCACTGGATTCCTCTCTCCAGGGCGCCATCTTTCAAGCTATTATATTGGACATTTGGTGGAGTTCTGATTTTTGAAGCTAAATCGCCCTCTCTAGGGGCCGTAACATTCTGGGTATTAATGGCAGTGGTTTGCTGATATAAAAACCTCTATATCAGTCCATTTTCCAGAGTTTGTGTTGATGTTTGAAGGCGTTGGAAACCAGGGACTTTGGTGTGACTTCTTTGAGGTGCTTGGAAGCTCATATATATTGGTTTGCTGTTGTTATATGTCCTATACCAGGTCTGAAGCTACATATATCAGGTCTAAAAATAGCATTGTAATAACCTGATTTCAATCTGAAACAATTGCTCTTTAAACATGTTGTTATCTATTTGGAATGGCATTATTATCTATTAGTTTCTCTCTCTATTTGCAATATTATATATGTTATTCATCTTGATAACCAATTGGAAAACATACACAAAACATATCAGCAATAAACAATCAGCAAACAGTGAGTTCAGAAAAAAAAAAATCAGGGGTGTATGTTACAAAAACTTGGGTATATTACATATTGCCCTTGCATATGGTCCACAGATAACATTTCTCATAGCAAGTCCAGTAAAAAACAATCACATTTCCAAAGTTATAAATAGCAAACAAATAGTAAACACAGTGACTCTAGTATGGACTATGAGGCCATATATGTGAAACTCATTTCCACCCCTCCTTGTGAGACTTCATGGTGTGCTTTAAAACAGGGAATCTACAATTTATTTGAGTCCATATTATCTGGATTGATGTCATGGACAGACTTACACCACTGGTGATTGCTATGCTTCAAATCTAAGAGCTAAATAATGTGATCTCCATTACCCAATTACCAACTTTTAAATGCATGTATACAACAATTGTTTCTATGTACTCATGTATCTACAATGGTATTAATGAAGTAAGTCTTGCTAGTCATAACAAAAAACTCTACGATATGTTTGCCTGTGCATGCTCTTGAACTCAAAGTGAATCTATTCATGATTGTTCATATTGCTTGATGGTTGACTTCATTAGACAATATTGAAATGTTCCACGGTTATTTAGCTCAAAATGTCTGTCAGACATCAGGCTTACCAAGTGGATATTCTCTTGTTGTAAATTGAAATCTCCATATTCTATCCCTAGACCATAAGGCAGAGCTTATGTGGACTAATCCCATCACCTTTCTTGCTTTCAATATAAGAAGTTGAATGACATGCTATCATTTTTTATTTTGTATGATAGTCTTGGCAGTATCTAAAACAAGGCTGTACTAAGAAAATTTGGATATGCACTAGCAACACACATTCTAAAATCAGATAGATCCATAAATTCTATAAATCTGACCTTTTTGTAATATATGACATTAGCTTGTTTGTAAGGTAGCAAATACTGTAGCCTGGGTAAAGCCTTTGAATACTGCACACATGATCAAACAGAGTGCCTTCAGAAGCCATATTACAAAATTCTTCTGCCTCCAATATAACAAGGATATACGGTATGTCGCAATCCTTGAAAGGTGACTGCAAAAAGGAAAGCACAACACATTCATCAGTAAAAAACTCTAACATAGCTATTCTATAGGATATTGCTCTAGCATCACTAAAGGCAAAGATTAGATGATAACATCTAGTATGATGAGAAAGAATTGGTAAGGTGATTTGTGATTGTTGTCTTAGACATATACGCATCCAGATCTAAAAAGAAGATTTAATATAATTGCACAAGATCTAGAAAAATGCTCGTAATAAAATTGCGTAGAGAAAGGAAAAGAATGGGATTTCAGAATTTCTAGTCATTGCACATCAAACATTGAAAAAATAATAGCATTATTATATTATATTGGAATATTCTCCTTTTCTTTACCAAAAATAAATCTACTTTTGAAATTTGTTGAACTGAAAAAGGAAAACATTTACACACTATTCAATTCCTTAAGATTGTTTAACTTCATCTCCAGTTATGTTTAAGCTCTAATTTTTAACTTCATCTATGTTTAAGCTCTAATTTAACTTCATCTCCAATTATGTTTAAGCTCTAACTACTTAAAAAGTTAAAACCAATTAAATGTACTTCTAAGCCAAACAAATCATGAATGGGGATGCATAACAATTGATAAACAATGGTGAAACCATAGTTTTAAAATTCAATGAGTAGCTTGCCAACTTACTGTTGCTCAGGAGTGAGTAGGGTCTAGTGAGTCACTCACCACCAAGTTTCAAGTGAGTCACTTCTCGCAAGTAACTCACCTGAAAATTCATGAATTTCAATAAGTCTAAGCAGATAACTTTCATGCCAACAGAAAACAACAGTCTGTCGTAGAATACAGTCAAACAGCAGAGGCCCCAAACTTGGGTTTAGTTCGAATCCAATTTGATCCGTGGAAATATTCGAGCCAATTTTTCGGGATTTTAACAATTGCAAATTACAACATTGGTTATCCAAAGTACCCGCTATTGCTAGAAGAGATAAACCCAAACGTGATCGGGCTAACCTAACCAAGAATGGCGCCGATGATGGCGAACATATGGTCAAAGGATCTTCTACTCTAAATGCTGAAAGGGAACTCAACGTCAAGTATGTGCTACCCAATCCAATACGGAGTGAGGGGCGACCATATGACGGAGTGATTAGAATAACAATGCTTGAAAAGACAAATGCGGAAAGCTGGAAAATCTCAACACCCAGAATGTGCTTGCTGACCCAGAGTGGGTAAGTAGCTACCATAGGGCGGAGGTCAATTAAAACAATAACAACTGCTGAAAGAAGAAGACTATTACAAACTGATGAAGCAAGAATCTAATGGCTGTCAGTACTACTGCCAGCTTACAATTCGAGAGATGAAATCTTGCTAACAATATAAATCAGCATACATTAGAGTTATACAATATTCGTGAACTTAGTTGCTGAGAGTAAAGAACAACGGAAATGGCAATAACTAGATCCAACCTTATTCTCCAGACTTGGGCAATCTTCATTGAAGTTTCCACAACGCCTTTGAAGATTTCTCACCACCATCCAATGAAGAACTTGGCAGATTTCCCCAAACTGTATAACAGACCTGCACTTTCCAATGAATAACCAGCAACAGCAGATTTCTTGAAATGCTCAAAACTCACTCTCTATTTGTTCAAACTGCTTGATATCTATGGCAAAACACTAATACGATGGAGGCGCTCAAACCTAGAACCAAGAACAGACTCAAAATGGCAGACTTATTTAAATGCACAGATTCCAAGAAACCATAAATGGTACGGCCCAGCCTAGGGGCGATTTGCTTTTAAAAATCAGATTCTCATTTAAAAATTCTACAAACTTGCATACATGGGCGCCTAGCCAAGAAGGAAGGAATGGAACAATACCCACAATGAATTTTTGTGTCTTTTTGGATTTATGAAATAAAATATGAATCTGCTGTAGCAAATAATGCAAAAACCCAGAACTTCTAATATGCAAGAAACAACGCTATATAAGCAAATCCAACTACAAAGTATCAACTCAACAACAATGCAAACCTCACTAAAGAATCACTCATAAGCATACTAAATTCTCCACTAGATGCTATCTCTCAAGTATGAAGTCGAGCCCAGACTAGGAGGCATTCATTCCTCGAAGAAATTCCGCAACCATTTCGGCAGCATAACAATAGCATAGACCAAAGATGAGAAAAGATGCACAACGCCTTCCTTTTATAACTTCCCGTTGACTTCTCGAAACCCTAAAATCCAACTCAATGCCAAACCCTAGCTCTTTCTCCAAGATGGCGCCCTTTCCTTTTCAAGCTCAACATTGATATTTTAATTAAAATCATTACCTTGATAAATGCGCCCATATTAAGCTTGCTGTGACTTAGGAAAATTCAACATAAATTAAATATACCCTCAATGATGGCGCCACCCTTCAAGTCCACCTTTTAAAATAACATTGCTATTTGACTAGGTTAAGGTGATAAAATAACATTTAAAATATAATGTTATTTCTTTAAGGAAATAAGCTCCAACTCTCCAAAATCGTGACTAAGCCTTAAACCTAATAATACGCCTACTTGAGTCAAATCAAGGAAAAGTCAACTCACTCGAGACCAACCTCGCTTATCGCTAAAAATAGAATTTTACTAAAAATAGTAAATTTAGAAAATGCCTCAATGCCGATGAACATACCCACGCTAAGCCTCAAAAACTCATAGAAAGAATCCGGTTACTGAATCCACCAACTCCGGAAAGCAATGACCTCCTTTCAAAAATAGGAAACCCTAATTTTACTCTTCCCACTACCTCTCGCTCTGTAAAAGGCCAACGGTCACTGGAAAGGTCAGGTTCGAGAAGGGGACATTACAATCCGCCCTTCCCAAAATTGCTTGTCCTCAAGCAATACCACCACAACTCCAGAAATTTTAAAACTAAACCATACGCAACAAGTATGATCCCTGGTTCCCAAACCCATCGCAGGAAGGACCCACCATGCCGATGCTGCTCCACTCTGATCACATCCGTGAAATCATCATGCCTATGCTGCACTAACCTTCCTTGTAATCCCAAAGTGTTACCATCCATGATACTCAACCCGAAAGATCTTAAAGGAGGGGAATCAAAATCATGCAACATCTCATGTCCACGATGCCCCGAATTAACAGTATCAACCATACTACTGTCAATCACAATTCTAAGCAATAGGAAAGATAGTCTACTCAAATCAAAATCAAACTCCTCAGCATACCTCCACATGGTAACAAACGGAACCATGACTGCAAATGTGACATCTACAAATCTTCTTGCAAGGAGGAAAGCAATCCTTTGCAAGAGCTCAACGAACTCATACTCATGTCTCCGCATGAAGCTACTATGCCTCATCTGAATTATACTGACACAACCATGAAGACTACAGAAAACACACATAGTTCTAGCCCCATGAGTCTCAGAATGGTGAACCAAAGCATGTGAGAGACTGCTGTCCTGAATCAACACTGAGAGTAAACTGTCAAAGTTTACATCACAAACCATCATAAGATGAATTTGGAGAGTAGGAAAGGTGTGAAGGACCAAATAATTGCTGCTGATCAAGGCTAGGATCAGCGTGGTGCAATCTGATTCTCAAGTCCTACCCAAAGGAAAACAACAACACCACTCAAAATCCCAAGCGTGAGCATGTGAGATGACCATCGAGCTGCAAGGTGACACCTCCAAGGTGGTTGGAAAACACGCTAGATCCATCTCCATGAGAAAACTACCACTTCTTTGATCAGGAGTGATGAACCAACTCTCCTGAATGCGAGAAACGCAACATGTAAGGTGGCTGGTCTGCCTCAAACCAGCAAGCTCGAGTCTCAAAATCTGTCTTGGTCTTAGCCGAGAAACACTCTCAAGAGCAACCAATCGTTCATT
>VDFB02382457.1:0-12657 GCA_007258455.2 Sequoia sempervirens | reverse complement strand
CCACTAATTATCTGAAAGAAAATACATTCAATTAACTCAACAGAATTATATATATATATATATATATAGACAGGAAGAGATTCTAAAAAAACTAAATACATAGGTTGTACTAAGTTTTCTACAGAAGGTTTCGAGGGTTTTACTACAAATGAGTTTTTCAAACATAAAACTACATTCAAACAATTTTTGAAAACATAGCAAAATTTTACAAGGGAAAGAACCTGGAATCCTGTGTCTGAAGGAGAATCCCGCCTGTAGCCTCCTCTCGATCCTTCTGTAACTCCTTCCTCGACCTTCTTTCTACAATGTTCTTCTGAACAATCTCCTCTTTCCAAACTCACAATAATTTTTATCCCAAAAACTCCTCAAAACTCCAAACTGAAAACTATTTTCTCTTTTTTTCTTTTCTAGATCTAAAAACTACAAAGCAAAACTCCCACCCCCCAAAACTTGTGTGTGAATAATCTTTTATCAAAATAATAAATCACCAATTAAAATCCATAAATCTTTTTCCGCTTTCTTTTCCAAAAAGCCCCCTTTCTTATTGGTTCTTTTTCAGCTTTTTAAAAGCTCACATTTATCTAAAATTTTAATTGAAATAATTTATTTAAATTAGATATTATCTTCACACAAATTTTCTAATTAAATATTAATAAAAATAATATTTAATGACTCTCAACTATATTAATTTAATTATAATTATTTTCACTCTTAATTAATTAAATCCCTTTTAATTTATTATTTATTTAATTTTAACATTTTTCTAACTCTCGATTAACTCAATTAACAGTGCAACCTTAATTAATTATTTTATGCAATACGATTAATTAATTAAACACTACCCAAGAATAAAATAAACACTCAACAATAAAACTACATACAAGACAAGACAAGACTTCAATCAAACACAACTCACAACAGACGACGGACCTGGGACGGGGACACTTCCAAGCCTACTCCCTTTTTCAACTTTTACCCATTGGGTTGATTTATTGCTCACCCTGTCCTGCCGAAGCAGGTGGAATCGAGACTTATTCCTGCAATCCTGCATCCAACAAACGTCAAGTAGCACATGTACATATATACATAAAATCAACATCCTATCATGAGAAGGAATTGCAGTGTAGCAGGGCACTCGTGAACGAGTGATGCTGCACTGTCCTCTCACCTAATCTATTCTAACAATTATAATATCCATAATGAGCTAACATTTCTAACCAATTTGACATAAGATAACATGATATTAAACTTCTGCATCTTAACTAATTATTAAACAATTGCATCATATAATAATATTGAATTACATAACATCACATTGGCATAAAAACATTAATGATAAATCATTTAAATAAACAATAATCCAACAACACACAAGATATCACAAATCATACTAGTAATGTCATATCAACCGATTAACTAAACCATGCACCCACACGCACCAAACAACAATACAGACAATAACCGTCACAGAACATCAATCAAAACCACATAAATGTCAAATCCATCAACACAATAAGTATCATAAAACATACTAAGAATGTCACATCAAACGATCATGTCCACTAAAGGAATAACATCATCAAACCACAATAGTATCATCATAGTATCAGCATATCAAGTTAACACAGAAATTAATAAGTCCAAACAGTATGAGGGGTATTACATCCTCCCCTAGGATATGGCTTACTCCTGAAGCCATTAAAACAAAAAAATAGGGAAGAACCCCAAAACCAATTAAACACTAACTGACTCAGATTCTCGATCCACAAGGATCATCTCCTGATACCAAAGAACGATTTACACCCAGATGCTTGGCCTGATGGATATCCACCGCAGTGAATGCCCTATGCAATCGACCTGCATCTCCTACTATCGCAATGTAAACCGCCTGGACTACAAACTGTAATTGTTCTGAGGACACTCTCATTTACAAAGTGGCCCTGGCCGACCACAAGAGAAAACATCCCGCCCTCCTGCTGGAGACTCCTACACACCGGAGTTCGACCAGGGTCGGAAAACCACCTCCACTAAATGTCGACTGAAAACTCTGAGCAGGCTGATCAACATGATCACAATGAGCTTGCATCCAACTCCTATCTCTCTTCTTCTACATCCAACTTCTATCGGGTTGGGACTGAGGATTTTGCTACCTGGATTGTGAAGGCTGCTGTTGCTCACCCTTAGCAGGTGACTGATGCCCTCTAGAAAAGCCTGTAGCTTGAGATTGACCACTCTGAGATGCAACACCAATGGAAGGTGCACTGCCAAACTGAACTCCCACTTAACTACCTAAAACCAAAGCTAAATTCTCCTCAACAATACAAGCCTTATCCACAACTATCTCCATGGTCTTCTGGCCAAATACCCGAACACCAATTGACCGACTGGGGTTTAAAACTCTAATGAAATGTTGTACTAACATACCCTCATCATCACCTATGCCAGCAAACTGTTTGAGCTCGAAGAAACGACGCTCATACTGATCCACTGTCATATCCATCTGTCGTAGAGCATGAAACTCATCTCCACGGCGCTGACGCCAACGATCAGAAAGGAATCGAGCTTTGAACCGCTCTAGGAACAACTCCCAAGATATAGTGCCAATATCCAAATGGAGCTTCTGCTCCTCCAACCTCCACCAAGTAGATGCGAACTCCCTTAAATGCATGATCGCACACCTAGCCTTGGTGTTGCTACCATACGAATGCATGGCAAAACACCTATTCAAATCAAACAACCAAGTCTCAGCCTCTGGACCACTGCCCATACCATCAAAAGTGGGTGGATGAGCTCTAAGGAGATCTCTCATGTGAGTAGCCATGTCTGCCTCAGATGGAGCTGAAACCCGATCTCTCTCTCCTACAACTTCCTGATCCCTATCCGGCCTAGGCCCCAAACGAGCAAGAGTATCCTCAAGCAAGCGACGCAACTGAGCATCCCCAATCTCTGGTTGATCCTGATGCTGAACACTAACCTCTGGCACAAACTGAGAAGCTTGATGATCCACATGATCAGAAACATGGGAAACAATGGGAGGTGCATCATGCTGATTACCTCCTCGACCACCTACATGACCACGACCCCTACGACCCCGCTTAGGTGGCATGATCCTGAAAAGATACACACCACAACATAAGACAAGGTACACAAATAAAAACTCTAAACAGCTAAAAAAACCTAATGGGTCCCAAAGCGCCCAGTGTTTAAACTTGGGCTCTGATACCAAGCTGTCACGCCCCGCCGTGCGAACCCCAAAGGAACTAATAACAACGGAACAATTTTTTTTTTAAGTAAATAACATAAAATAAACATACTTAAGTATTATAACATAACAATGTATCAAGAGACACAACTAGTTCCAATGGAGTACATGAAGTGACATGACTACACTAACCCATAAAAACGATAACAAGATAACAATAACAATAATTAATCTACTACGAAAATCTATTCATTCCCATACCACCATCTAAGATAACCATCAACTAAATCCATATTAATAACATAAGCACATATGACAATACATGGAATTATAAAGATATAAAGTATTACATATTTTCGATAGATACAGTTTCAACATAACCAACTATATCAATGATCCTGAATAAATACATGGCTTGAATAATTATTACATCCCAATGATAGAATAATACAATCTCAAAATTACATATACAATCACATCAAGGTCACCCCAACACACGTGGGAGACAATACAACAATGAATACATTAAATACATTACAACTGAAGTATATACAACTATCGGGTACATAAGCATAACTGGATCATCAACATCCGCCAAAACCTGCAAGTAAAAGATACATCTGCAAAAAGAGAGGGAACCCAATGGGGTGTGAAGCACGTTCCACCCAACCACCCCCGTGCTGAGAGTAGACAAGGAAGGGTCCCCGACCAAGTACGCCTAACAATCAAAAGACTAACACCAAAGACAACTTAACATCCAAAACCACTTAGAAAACTCACAACCGTTCCAAGAGGCACAACAACAAATCACTCCAGAACATAACAATAAAACACCTTCCCAAGTAACAACTAGTCACACGCACAACTTCAATGAACTCAAGGCATAATAACAAGAACCTCATCCAACAATTGACCAAAGAGAAAACATCAAGGCACATAACCACTGAAATCACAATATTACTTCACAACTACAATCACAAAGTCACTTAACACAAGGTTACAACGCTTCCAGAGAACAAAGATCATGAACATCGCACAAAACTGGCTAACTGTTGACATAGGAAGAGTGTCATGCATAAATTGCCATGAGTTACCCTGGCTCAACCTTCCTAGGCTACCGGACCCCCATCCTGGGTTACCCTGGCTTGCCTCTACCGGCCGCCGGACCCTCACGCAAAACTATGCGTCCCATCTCATCTCGAGCCTTATCATTCACTTGCTTCACGAGAGAGACATCCTTTTATCTTTATTAGTGTGAAAGCCCCCCCATTAATTCATTTATATTATCACTTAATTAAACTCTAGGTAGGTTACCCTGGCGCCCCTTTGTGTGCCGGACCCCCACAAAGAGCCACTCTCCTATCGACAACACACAAGGCACGATACCACAATAGGTAACTAAACAATATAAACTCTCCCATCCAAGAAGAAAACCAAACAAGGAACCCACTCCAACCACTGGAGGAAACCAATCCAAATACACACTCCTTCCAAAGGAGGTACAATTATCATTACCCACTCCTATTTCTTAGGAGGCACAAATCCCCGTTCATGGAAATCGGGTACAATATCATAGTATAATACATCTAGGCGATTCACCAAAATGAACCCCTACACATAACATCCTACTCAAGAAAACTTCTCTGGAAGACTTACAATACCCTTAACCCTAGTTGCCCGACATGGAGAATAAAAGAACACGACAGAAACATTCCGTGCACTCAATCATTTACTCTTAAATTTCATAATCAACCACCCAAATTCAACATTTCAAATAAATAGTCATCAATTCAAAGAACCTAATTTTAATTCAACTCACCAAATATATTCATAAATTGCACAACTATATTAAACATTACACCTCCTTAATCTTATCCTATTAAAATCACGCTTACAACCAAACAACAATATTACCTAAATGTTTATGTATATAAAAATAACCATTTAATAAAGTTAGTATAATCCTAAAACAAATCAGGTTAATACCCATTCGAATATTAAATAATTTAAAATTGCATTAAATTTCAGTAACTATATATATATATATAAACCTTACTTATTTTCTAACCATAACATTTTAAATAACTAACTAATGTATATACTTATATACAAAAATACAGTATAAAAATACATACCTACATAACATATTGCTTATTCCAAATTCACACATACATTTAAAAATTATTAAAATATATCATTAAAATTTATTAACTCACTTTCCAAAACATAAAAATCAAAAAATATATATATATATATAATAACTAAATATGATTATATCAAATTTGCATTATAACCGAATGCAATTATATAAACAAAATATATATTAATATGTATAAATTTACATTTAAAACTAAATTCATATAAAACAAAATTCGAAATAAATAAAAAAAAACTAAACAATAAACAAATCTTTATGGTTTAAATTTGTTTAACACAAGAAATACAGCAGTCCGCACCTCCCAAGGGAGCGCACCTCCCAAGGGAGGCCGCAGCCTCCACTGGGCTGCGTACAGCAGCCTACGGCTGCTGTGCGCAGCCTAGTGGCGGCTGCCACTGCGCGCACAGGACAAGGTGGGGGTCGGGGGATGGTACGGCGAAAGCCGTCCGCCCCTTCCCTAATACCAAAACAAAAATTTATAACTTTATTTAATCTATACAATTTATAACCTCTGGATACAAAATTTAATATTATTTCTAAACGCAAAAACCCCAGTACGCCGAACATGCACGGATTTTCTTACAAACATATATAAATAGATTTTTTAATATAAAAATAAATTTCAACACAAAGGAAGTTCACGGGTTCGAAACCCGAAAATAAATACAAATGCTCAGCAAACTCGGTCGACGCAAATACCCACAATTTTAATAATAATAATATTTCATTTTTTTTTTTCCAAAAAAAAAATACAGACCGACTTAAAATATAATTTATTTTCATCAATATTTCGTACTTTACAGATTTCGAAAATAATATAAATATATACATACTTATAATGAACGCTCAATGCTCAGATTATTTATTTACACAGTAACTTTATAATTCTAATATATATAAACACATTTTTATTTTTATTTTTGTTTTCTCTATATATATATAAAATCTAATGTATATATATACAGAGAAAAATCCACACAATCAAAGATTAAAACTTATCTTTTATATACAACAAAATCACACAGACAGCCACTAATTATCTGAAAGAAAATACATTCAATTAACTCAACAGAATTATATATATATATATATATATATATAGATAGGAAGAGATTCTAAAAAAACTAAATACATAGGTTGTACTAAGTTTTCTACAGAAGGTTTCGAGGGTTTTACTACAAATGAGTTTTTCAAACATAAAACTACATTCAAACAATTTTTGAAAACATAGCAAAATTTTACAAGGGAAAGAACCTGGAATCCTGTGTTTGAAGGAGAATCCCGCCTGTAGCCTCCTCTCGATCCTTCTGTAACTCCTTCCTCGACCTTCTTTCTACAATGTTCTTCTGAACAATCTCCTCTTTCCAAACTCACAATAATTTTTTTATCCCAAAAACTCCTCAAAACTCCAAACTGAAAACTATTTTCTCTATTTTCTTTTCTAGATCTAGAAACTACAAAGCAAAACTCCCACCCCCAAAACTAGTGTGTGAATAATCTTTTATCAAAATAATAAATCACCAATTAAAATCCATAAATCTTTTTCCGCTTTCTTTTCCAAAAAGCCCCTTTCTTATTGGTTCTTTTTCAGCTTTTTAAAAGCTCACATTTATCTAAAATTTTAATTGAAATAATTTATTTAAATTAGATATTATCTTCACACAAATTTTCTAATTAAATATTAATAAAAATAATATTTAATTACTCTCAACTATATTAATTTAATTATAATTATTTTCTCTTAATTAATTAAATCCCTTTTAATTTATTATTTATTTAATTTTAACATTTTTCTAACTCTTGATTAACTCAATTAACAGTGCAACCTTAATTAATTATTTTATGCAATACAATTAATTAATTAAACACTACCCAAGAATAAAATAAATACTCAACAATAAAACTACATACAAGACAAGACAAGACTTCAATCAAACACAACTCACAACAGACGACGGACCTGGGACGGGGACACTTCCAAGCCTACTCCCTTTTTCAACTTTTACCTATTGGGTTGATTTATTGCCCGCCCTGTCCTGCCGAAGCAGGTGGAATCAAGACTTATTCCAGCAATCCTGCATCCAACAAACGTCAAGTAGCACATATGTACATATATACATAAAATCAATATCCTATCATGAGAGTTGAATTGGTATAGCAGAGCACTCGAACGAAAGGATGCTACACTATCCTCTCACCCACTCCATTCTAACAATTATAATATCCATAATGAGCTAACATTTCTAACCAATTTGACATAAGATAACATGATATTAAACTACTGCATCTTAACTAATTATTAAACAATTGCATCATATAATAATACTGAATTACATAACATCACATTGGCATAAAACATTAATGATACATCATTTAAATAAACAATAATCCAACAACACACAAGATATCACAAATCATACTAGTAATGTCATATCAACCGATTAACTAAACCATGCACCCATACGCACCAAACAACAATACAGACTAACCGTCACAAAACATCAATCAAAACCACATAAATGTCAAATCCAACAACACAAAGAGTATTATAAAACATACTAAGAATGTCACATCAAACGATCATGTCCACTAAAGGAAAAACATCATCAAACTACAAACCAACCAAATCAAACCACAATAGTATCATCATAGTATCAGCGTATCAGGTTAACACAGAAATTAATAAGTCCAAACAGCATGAGGGGTATTACATCCTCCCCCCCTAGGATATGGCTTACTCCTGGAAGCCATTAAACAAAAATAGGGAAGGAACTCCCACAAAAACAATAAAACACTAACTGACTCAGAACCTTGATCCGTGAGGATCAACTCCTGAAAACGAAGGATGAACTGCACCCAGATGCTCGACCTGACGGATATCCACCGCAGTGAATGCCCTATGTGATCGATCCACATCTCCTACTGTCGGCTCAGAAACTGACAGACCCTGACTAAAACCAGAATTGTCCTGTTGAGGACACTCACGAGCAAAGTGGCCCTGCTGATCACAAGAGAAACATCCTGTCCCTCTGCTGAGACCCTGCACAGCTGGAGCTCGACTAGGTCGTAGAAAACCACCTCCACTAAAAGCTGACTGAGAACTCAGAGTAGGCTGATCCACACGATTACGATGAGCCCGAATCCAACTCCTATCTCTCTTCTTCTACCTCCAACTTTTATCAGGTTGGAACTGAGAATTCTGCTGCCCAGACTGCGAAGACTGCTGTTGCCCACCCTTAGCGGGTAACTGATGCCCTCTAGAACACCCTGTAACCTGAGATTGGCCACTCTGAGAACCAACACCAACAGAAGGTGCACCACCAAACTGAACTCCCACGTGACCACCTAAAGCCAAAGCTAAATTCTCCTCAACAATGCGAGCTTTATCTACAGCTACCTCCATGGTCTTCGGCTCAAATACCCGAACACCACCACTGATCTGGGGGTTTAAACCCCTAATGAAATGTTGTACTAACATACCCTCATCATCACCTATGCCTGCAAACTGTTTGAGCTCGAAGAAACGACGCTCATACTGATCCACTGTCATATCCATCTGTCGTAGAGCATGAAACTCATCTCCGCGGCGCTGACGCCAACGATCAGAAAGGAATCGAGCTTTGAACCGCTCTAGGAACAACTCCCAAGATATAGTGCCAATATCCAAATGGAGCTTCTGCTCCTCCAACCTCCACCAAGTAGATGCAAAATCCCTCAAGTGCATGATCGCACACCTAGCCTTGGTGTTGCTACCATATGGATGCATGGCAAAGCACCTATTCAAATCGAACAACCAAGTCTCAGCCTCTGAACCACTGCCCATACCATCAAAAGTGGGTGGACGAGCTCTAAGGAGATCTCTCATGTGAGTAGCCATGTCTGCCTCAGATGGAGCTGAAACCCGATCTCTCTCTCCTACAACTTCCTGATCCCTATCCGGCCTAGGCCCCAAACGAGCAAGAGTCTCCTCCAGCAAGCGACGCAACTGAGAATCCCCAATCTCTGGTTGATCCTGATGCTGAACACTAACCTATGGCACAAACTGAGAAGCTTGATGATCCACATGATCAGAAACATGGGAAACAATGGGAGGTGCATCATGCTGATTACCTCCTCGACCACCTACATGACCACGACCCCTACGACCCCGCTTAGGTGGCATGATCCTGAAAAGATACACACCACAACATAAGACAAGGTACACAAATAAAAACTCTAAACAGCTAAAAACCTAATGGGTCCCAAAGCGCCCAGTGTTTAAACTTGGGCTCTGATACCAAGTTGTCACGCCCCGCCGTGCGAACCCCAAAGGAACTAATAACAACGGAACAATTTTTTTTTTAAAAAGAATATAATAAACATACTTAAGTATTATGACATAACATTGTATCATGAGGCACAACTAGTTCCAATGGGGTACACGAAGTGACATGACTACACTAACCCATAAAAATGATAACAAGATAACAATAACAATAATTAATCTACTACGAAAATATATTCATTCCCATACCACCATCTAAGATAACCATCAACTAAATCCATATTAATAACATAAGCACATATGACCATACATGGAATTATAAAGATATAAAGTATTACATATTTTTGATAGATACAGTTTCAACATAACCAACTATATCAATGATCCTGAATAAATACATGGCTTGAATAATTATTACATCCCAATGATAGAATAATACAATCTCAAAATTACATATACAATCACATAAAGGTCACCCCAACACACGTGGGAGACAATACAACAATGAATACATTAAATACATTACAACTGAAGTATATACAACTATCTGGTACATAAGCATAACTAGATCATCAACATCCGCCAAAACCTGCAAATAAAAGATACATCTGCAAAAAGAGAGGGAACCCAATGGGGTGCGAAGCACGTTCCACCCAACCACCCCCGTGCTGAGAGTAGACAAGGAAGGGTCCCCGACCAAGTACGCCTAACAATCAAAAGACTAACACCAAAGACAACTTAACATCCAAAACCACTTAGAAAACTCACGACAACCGTTCCAAGAGGCACAACAACAAATCACTCCAGAACATAACAATAAAACACCTTCCCAAGTAACAACTAGTCACACGCACAACTTCAATGAACTCAAGGCATAATAACAAGAACCTCATCCAACAATTGACCAAAGAGAAAACATCAAGGCACATAACCACTGAAATCACAATATTACTTCACAACTACAATCACAAAGTCACTTAACACAAGGTTACAACGCTTCCAGAGAACAAAGATCATGAACATCGCACAAAACTGGCTAACTGTTGACATAGGAAGAGTGTCATGCATAAATTGCCATGAGTTACCCTGGCTCAACCTTCCTAGGCTACCGGACCCCCATCTTGGGTTACCCTGGCTTGCCTCTACCGGCCGCCGGACCCTCACGCAAAACTATGCGTCCCATCTCATCTAGAGCCTTATCATTCACTTGCTTCACGAGAGAGACATCCTTTTATCTTTATTAGTGTGAAAGCCCCCCCATTAATTCATTTATATTATCACTTAATTAAACTCTAGGTAGGTTACCCTGGCGCCCCTTTGTGTGCCGGACCCCCACAAAGAGCCACTCTCCTATCGACAACACACAAGGCACGATACCACAATAGGTAACTAAACAATATAAACTCTCCCATCCAAGAAGAAAACCAAACAAGGAACCCACTCCAACCACTGGAGGAAACCAATCCAAATACACACTCCTTCCAAAGGAGGTACAATTATCATTACCCACTCCTATTTCTCAGGAGGCACAAATCCCCGTTCATGGAAATCAGGTACAATATCATAGTACAATACATCTAGGCGATTCACCAAAATGAACCCCTACACATAACATCCTACTCAAGAAAACTTCTCTGGAAGACTTACAATACCCTTAACCCTAGTTGCCCGACATGGAGAATAAAAGAACACGACAGGAAACATTCCAGGCACTCAATCATTTACTCTAAATTTCACAATCAACCACCCAAATTCAAACATTTCAAATAAATAGTCATCAATTCGAAAGAACCTAATTTAATTCAACTCACCAAATATATTCATAAATTGCACAACTATATTAAACATTACAATTCCTCCTAATCTTATCCTATTAAAATCACGTTTACAACCAAACAACAATATTACCTAAATGTTTATGTATATAAAAATAACCATTTAATAAAGTTAGTATAATCCTAAAACAAATCAGGTTAATACCCATTCGAATATTAAATAATTTAAAATTGCATTAAATTTCAGTAACTATATATATATATAAACCTTACTTATTTTCTAACCATAACATTTTAAATAACTAACTAATGTATATACTTATATACAAAAATACAGTATAAAAATACATACCTACATTCCAAATTCACACATACATTTAAAAATTATTAAAATATATCATTAAAATTTATTAACTCACTTTCCAAAACATAAAAATCAAAAAATATATATATATATATAATAACTAAATATGATTATATCAAATTTGCATTATAACCGAATGCAATTATATAAACAAAATATATATTAATATGTATAAATTTACATTTAAAACTAAATTCATATAAAACAAAATTCGAAATAAATAAAAAAAAACTAAACAATAAACAAATCTTTATGGTTTAAATTTGTTTAACACAAGAAATACAGCAGTCCGCACCTCCCAAGGGAGCGCACCTCCCAAGGGAGGCCGCAGCCTCCACTGGGCTGCGTACAGCAGCCTACGGCTGCTGTGCGCAGCCTAGTGGCGGCTGCCACTGCGCGCACAGGACAAGGTGGGGGTCGGGGGATGGTACGGCGAAAGCCGTCCGCCCCTTCCCCAATACCAAAACAAAAATTTATAACTTTATTTAATCTATACAATTTATAACCTCTGGATACAAAATTTAATATTATTTCTAAACGCAAAAACCCCAGTACGCCTAACATGCACGGATTTTCTTACAAACATATATAAATAGATTTTTTAATATAAAAATAAATTTCAACACAAAGGAAGTTCACGGGTTCGAAACCCGAAAATAAATACAAATGCTCAGCAACCTCGGTCGACGCAAATACCCACAATTTTAATAATAATAATATTTCATTTTTTTTTTTTTCCAAAAAAAATACAGACCGACTTAAAATATAATTTATTTTCATCAATATTTCGTACTTTACAGATTTCGAAAATAATATAAATATATACATACTTATAATGAACGCTCAATGCTCAGATTATTTATTTACACAGTAACTTTATAATTCTAATATATA
>VDFB02382456.1:0-105793 GCA_007258455.2 Sequoia sempervirens | reverse complement strand
GGATTTTCAAAAAATGAAAATGCTGAAAATTGACTAAGTCTGGAGAATGCCCGCCTTGCTGCCAAGAGGAGGCTATGCAGTCAAATGCCTTAGTCATTTTCCCAAACATCCATACACGATGAACGTGAGACATGAAGAAATGGTGATCTTAGACGGAGGAGTTTTCTAAAATTGAAAAAGGTCAAGATTTGACTAACTCTGGAAATGCTACGAAGGAGAAATCATTTCACGAGGAAAAAAGAGCCTTTTTCAAGCAGGGGCGCCCTTGATTCTTAAGGGTCTGTTGCAGCCTGATGAATCATCCAAGGCAGTCATCCTCGGCATTTTCCTACTGGCGCGACAATGAAACAAATAGATAAATCATCTGAGGAATAGATCACAAGCAACTGCTGACGAAGCAAAAAGAGGCAGTTGAGGAAATATTAGGAAACCACAGTTAACGGCGAAGTTCTAAGAAAAAGAGCCTTTTCAAAAGAAAGGATCCCTTTTTTTTGGACCTCCAGATGCTGATAAACGACAAAAGGCTTCCCAGGTAACCTTCTCAGCCCAAGTAGATCTCGAAAACGCAACTGCAAGCACCAACATCTGACAGAGCATTCAACGGATAATCCAGATCAAAGTAGGCAACTTTTCAGATGAAGATGATCAGGCCAAAAGAAAAAAAGCGCCCTTTTCAAGGAGGGGCGCCCTTGAATAAAGGAACCCTAAATTGAGATCCCGGTTTTCTGAAGTCAGTCATTTTTGGCGGAACAGAGCTGGGTACCTGATGAGATATCAAGTAAAAGCATCTGATTCTCCGATCAACGAGAAATCCAAATCAAAGCACGAGAGGTCATTTCAAAAGGCTGAAGAACGAAGATCGAAAATTCACTAAGGCATAAGCAAAAGAGCCTTTTCTTGGAAAAGGCGCCCTTTCTTTTGAAGCCCTAAACTCAGTTTTTTACCATCATGCCTCCCAGGCACTCCTCTTCAGGTCAAATCCAGCTCAGCAGTGAATGTGTCAGCATCATCTCAGGATCAATAGATCAAGCCAGATTCAGGATCAAACTGAGGTTGTTCAAGAGAGAAAATAATAAAAAACTTACAAAAATCAAAAGGGACGCCTTGAAGAAGTCAAAGGTCAAGTTGTTGACTAAAGTCAAGATATTTTGAGCAAAACTTGGCTAAAACACTCCACGATCAGTGGAAATCACTTTTTTGAACTTTAGATCAAGCCAAAATCACTTTTTATCGTGAGTTAGGTCCCCAAACTTGTGGATCTAAGGCTTGAGTCTATGTAATCAAGGTATAGACATCCCACTTCATTATTTCATTGCAGGTTGATGATCAAGAACAGCCATAAGCTCTCAAGTACGCCATTTACAGATCTGGCCAAGGTTTTCATCTTCTTGATATTTCTTGCAGATCACGAAGTAGAGAAAGATTGCCTGTCGAGGTTGGATTGAGAGAATAGTTCTCGAGAGAGTGGGATAAAAGCTTAATCCATCTTCTATCTATATCTCTCTTCTTGTCTTAGGTTTTCTGCACATTTCAAAAAAAAATTAGCGAGAGCTACATCGGAATCAGTCAAGCTGGTATATCCGGCATAATTTTCGGAGGAACCCATCTAAATCCAATTCCAGAAAATCGACATACTTAACGCCCTATTTTAAGTTTTCGAAAAGTTTCGAGAATCAAAATTACGAGGAATTGGGCTTATTCGACATTGAAGCAGAACAAAACCCATGTGCCAGATTTTCCGGAAAAATGCTTCTCGTGGGCGCTATTTTTGAGGGGTTTTCGGAGGTTATGCGAACACGTCCATGTTTACAGTCAACAGGCGAGTTCTTCTTCACAGAATGACAATTTGGCGTCCTTGGACTCCAATTGAACAACTAGACCTTGCACCAGCAACTCTCCAACCAGATCTTACACACATTGTTGGAGAGCAAACGAACATCATCAGTAGTCTACGGATCTTTATCTTTGAAAAGAATACATGTCCCGCTCAGTGGAGACCTGCAGCAATTACTCTGGACGAAGAAGAAAGAAAGATTGATCTTGCAGCAAAAAGACCAATATTACCATCTCCCGCGTGGCAGTAAGCACCTTGGCTTGCCAGCTGTGAAGAGATCATTCCAAGCACGAAGCCGCCAAAGTTACCAAGAGCAATAGCTTGCGCAAGAAGAGATGTCGTGTCATCACAGCATTGACTATCCGGAAACGAAAGAAGTCAACACATGGATCAAGGAGCTGTTGACCAGAAATGGTGAAGTGTGAAAAGACACCTAAGAAGGACGTCCTACCTTCCAATTGGCATTTATGATACTTGAAGTTGACTTGATGCGTCATTCCAAGTCAACTCAAGAAGGCATTAAATGTAGTTGGAATTAACTTGATGTCCCTTTCCAAGTTAACTCCATATCCCTTAAATCATGCATTGTCAGATCCCACTGATTAAGGATGTCTAATCGGCTTCCATGATTTGTGGATCTTAGATCTCCACTAAATGTGGATGTCTATTTTGGAGGGATACTTTCATTAAAGTTTACCTTTAGTTTACTTTCAGTCAACTGAAGTAGTTTCCAGTTGACTCTTTGTTGACTCCCAGTTAACTGAAGTAGTTTTCCAGTTAACTGCTTGTTCCCCTTTTTTAGGAATAAATCTTGCTAATTGATTGGCAAGAACTCATTAACTCAAGGAGATTTTGGGGTTGCCCACTCCTTTGAGTTCTATAAATAAGAGCCTTGGGCTCATTATTTGTTTAACTTTTACTTGCTATACAAAATTGCTGCGCCATTGTTGCCAACAGCTTTGAAAGCGAATACTTGTTCACTCTTGGATGAGAGTTCGTTGGACGATTGTAATTGTGCATGATTTCGTGCCTTTGCTTTCCCAACTTTTGTAGTTCGTTGATGAAGCGTTGAAGAAGAATATCAGAAGGCGCTTGCGTTTTGATCATCTTATTTGAGTTATGTCTACGTCTTGTGTCTAATAACTTGTTGTCTCATTTCCCTCCTCGGATAGGAGTCCCTCCTCCTTGGATATTCGTTATTGACAGTTATCGTTTGATGTTGTTTAATGTGTTGACTTCTAAGCTATACTTCGGATAGGAGTCCCTCCTCCTTAGCAAGCTCGTTGGCCAAGGCATCGTGATTTTGTTGTTTCTAGTAAACTCTTTCCTAATCCCATACCTCGGATAGGAGTCCCTCCTCCTTGGCAGGTCTCAGATCTAGTTTACCGTGTAGAGTGTTTGCTTGTACCAACCTCATCCCGGTGTGTACCCGAGAGTTCAGAGCCTCGGTCATATTCTTGGGAGACGGCGAATTCAGGTGATCCAACCAAACCCATTCCCGCTCCTTTACCCTCATGCTATGTTTATCTTGAAGGTATTGGATAGATAGAAGCTAGTTAGTCGTAGTTGAGATCTACAGAAACCAGAGAAAAGCTTAGCTACGGCGCATTGTGTTTGTGCACCCTTGTGTCCTGCCGCTGAAGCATAAAAAGATAGGAACTTTAGTTAACATTTCCCTTACGCATTGCTCCCAGCAGAGAGGGACTTCTCCTCTTTAAATAACGAAGAAGTGTTGCAAAACATTTGAAATAGCTGAACGTTTACAATCAGCACTCCAGAGGTGCTAATTTAAACGCCAACAGTTTTCTGGCGCCCACCGTGGGGCAACGAGGCATCAAACTTCAAGAAAAGCTAACACTTTTATGTCACGGGAATGATCCTCTGGGATCCAATTGCATGATCCATACAAGAAGCAATGGATGGTAACAAGAACAATGCTGGCAAGAGGCGTCCGCCTTCATTACCTTGGGGTAATAGTATTGGACCTTTATCTTTTCAGGTAAATCATGAATTACCTAAAGGGTCAAGGAAACACTTTCCTCAATTTCATGGTGATGGAAGTCAACACCCAGATGAACATTTTGCTGCATTCACAATGGCTTGCGCCATCTTGCATGTGCCACATGAAGACATCGCAGTGTGTCTCTTTGTGGAGACTCTTGTTGGAGATGTTGCTGAGTGGTTCAGTCACCTGAAGCCAGGCATTATTACAAGCTGGAAAACTATGAGCGAGAAGTTTTTGGCGAGATTCAAGCCCGCTGAAGACAATCATATGTTGTTTGCCCAGCTCGCAAATTCAAAGATGGATCACAATGAACACATGAGGGAATTTGTATCAAGATTTAATCATCTTGTTACAAGAATTTCTTCTACGCTCGATCCATCACCAGAGATCCTGATAAGTTGTTTCATAAATTCTCTTCCATCAGAGATAGCCTTCTTCCTGAAGATGGAAAAGGAAACCGAGTTGAAGAGTGTGCAAGAACACGCCATCAGGTTGGAGGATAATATGATCACTTCTGGCTTGATGAAAACAGATTCTATCAGATCTCTAGCTCAGCAATCGTACCAGCCAAAGAGAGACAATCTTCAACCACGGTTGCCAACACCTCCATCAAAACCAATGATTGAAGCTGCACACAGTGCAGTGTTTTGCTGTTTCCATGACAGTGATGAACATATTGGATCCACGTGTCCTGAGAATCTGAGAATGACCCAAATCATGGGATACGCTGAAGCTGCTCCCAGTTCTAGTTTTGTACCAACAAGTTCGAATGTTGTCTTACCACAGACGGACAACTTCGATGGCGACTCCGCAACGGGAAACTTCGAACCCGTTATTAAAGAAGAAAAAGAAGCATACCGTCAGTATTCTCTTGCGGTGAATCATGAAAAATTTTCAACGCCTGTGACTACACGTGTTCAACACTTGAAAGCACAGAAAGAAGAGGAAGAAAGATGGAAATCAAACGAAAAGGGTGAAGAGGTGCCTTCCACTTCCAATCCCAGATCTTCACAGAAGAACGCTGTTCCAGTTGCTCAAGAGACGTCTTTAGAAAATTTTGACATCGTAGCTTCCATGATGAAGACCAAGGTACAAATCTCTCAACTGGAATATCTTCAGGACCATCCAGAACAAATAGATCAGATTCTCAATGTTGTGAAGAAGCAGGATGTGCTCAAGTCATCTGTTCCAGCAGGAGCAAAGGCTGAAGCACGTCCCAGTAATTATGTAACTCTGGCAGAAATAGAAACTAAAGATCAGAACACTGTTTGTTCTGAAAAGAGACTGACAGAGGACGCAAGGTCATGGACAACACAGTTCGATGGAGGTTGTTCAGATACAAGTTCAGAAGCAGGGGAAGTGATCATCTCCCCTAAAGGACAGTTGCACCCATCTGTGCAATTGGAATTCACTGAAGTTGAGAAAGAGGTGCTTCTGTTAGGCCTCAAAGATGCCAAAGACATGGGAATGAAACTCCTATGTATTAAAGGTGATTTGGAGCTAATCCAAGAACCGGTCAAAGGATATTTTCAGGTCAGCAAAGATCACCTACGGCATTATAGAAATCGAGTTTGGAACTCAATCAACTTGTTTGAAGAGTTCAGCATCCCGAGGATGAACTATAGCGGAACTAATGCCTCAGGGGTATCGGCTTTCCCATTTGCATCATATTCTGACTTATGTCAGAGTACTTTTGCTTGGATATATGAATACCTGAGAATCTTCATCCCAGAGGGATTGTCTCCTGCAATTCCCATCAGAAAAGAAGTAAAGCCTTTCAGGCAGAAGCAGCATCGATGGGAGGCTCTTCGCACTGCCATGAAGCAGGAAATAATTGAAGCATTTCATCCCTTTGGGCATGAGGTGAGTTCTTTGTAAAATAATTTTTCTTTGCTTTAACGTTATGTTGTTATGTTTTTCCCTGTTCAGTGAAGTATTGTCGTGTTTTTGGTGTTTTCTTAGATGTTTTGTCGTAGGTGAATAAATTGGGGAACCCAATAACTGAGGTGAACTCTATTTTTAGGTATGTATGGAACCAAAGTCCTGACTCCGTTGCCCAACTGATTAGATATACTGGTCTACGAAACTTGAGATTCTCGGTTCTCCTATGCCGTAGGTATCCGACATGGTCACCAGACGGAGCCTAATGTTGTACCCAAAATAATTTTTTTTGGCATTCTGTATAAATTGAGCTAAATCTTGTTAAAATGCCATGTAAAGTCTGTTTTAGGTCAAACCAATCATAAGATCTTGGTGGGTTACTGTCAAGGAACACACGTACAAAATTCTGAAAATTTGAAAATTAGGGTTTTTCGCCCCTATTTTCAGGGAAAACCCCCGAAAATAGGACCTTCCCAGAAATGATTGAAAATGATTTTGATAGGGTTAAAAGGCTTCACGATCACATTGGTCAAGTCAGAATCATCCAAAGATAAGTTTTACTCTGGTGGGTCTATTTCTATTTTTCAGGAACAAAGTTAGGAGCTCCGCAGCCATTAATGGCAGATTGGCCAGTACCAGGTGCTGAAAGCTAACCTTCGCAAGCTTCAACGACGCAACTATGGCGGAAAAGGTCTAAAACGATGCTGTTTGATGAAGGGGATTTTCAAAAATGAAAAATGCTGAAAATTGACTAAGTCTGGGATTTTCAAAAAATGAAAAATGCTGAAAATTGACTAAGTCTGGAGAATGCACGCCTTGCTCCCAAGAGGAGGCTATGCAGTCAAATGCCTTAGTCATTTTCCCAAACATCCATACACGATGAACGTGAGACATGAAGAAATGGTGATCTTAGACGGAGGAGTTTTCTAAAATTGAAAAAGGTCAAGATTTGACTAACTCTGGAAATGCTACGAAGGAGAAATCATTTCACGAGGAAAAAAGAGCCTTTTTCAAGCAGGGGCGCCCTTGATTCTTAAGGGTCTGTTGCAGCCTGATGAATCATCCAAGGCAGTCATCCTCGGCGTTTTCCTACTGGCGCGACAATGAAACAAACAGATAAATCATCTGAGGAATAGATCACAAGCAACTGCTGACGAAGCAAAAAGAGGCAGTTGAGGAAATATTAGGAAACCACAGTTAACGGCGAAGTTCTAAGAAAAAGAGCCTTTTCAAAAGAAAGGATCCCTTTTTTTTGGACCTCCAGATGCTGATAAACGACAAAAGGCTTCCCAGGATAACCTTCTCAGCCCAAGTAGATCTCGGAAACGCAACTGCAAGCACCAACATCTGACAGAGCATTCAACGGATAATCCAGATCAAAGTAGGCAACTTTTCAGATGAAGATGATCAGGCCAAAAGAAAAAAGCGCCCTTTTCAAGGAGGGGCGCCCTTGAATAAAGGAACCCTAAATTGAGATCCCGGTTTTCTGAAGTCAGTCATTTTTGGCGGAACAGAGCTGGGTACCTGATGAGATATCAAGTAAAAGCATCTGATTCTCCGATCAACGAGAAATCCAAATCAAAGCACGAGAGGTCATTTCAAAAGGCTGAAGAACGAAGATCGAAAATTCACTAAGGCATAAGCAAAAGAGCCTTTTCTTGGAAAAGGCGCCCTTTCTTTTGAAGCCCTAAACTCAGTTTTTTACCATCATGCCTCCCAGGCACTCCTCTTCAGGTCAAATCCAGCTCAGCAGTGAATGTGTCAGCATCATCTCAGGATCAATAGATCAAGCCAGATTCAGGATCAAACTGAGGTTGTTCAAGAGAGAAAATAATAAAAAACTTGCAAAAATCAAAAGGGACGCCTTGAAGAAGTCAAAGGTCAAGTTGTTGACTAAAGTCAAGATATTTTGAGCAAAACTTGGCTAAAACACTCCACGATCAGTGGAAATCACCTTTTTGAACTTTAGATCAAGCCAAAATCACTTTTGATCGTGAGTTAGGTCCCCAAACTTGTGGATCTAAGGCTTGAGTCTATGTAATCAAGGTATAGACATCCCACTTCATTATTTCATTGCAGGTTGATGATCAAGAACAGCCATAAGCTCTCAAGGACGCCATTTACAGATCTGGCCAAGGTTTTCATCCATTCTTCGATATTTCTTGCAGATCTGAAGTAGAAGAAGATTGCTAATCTGAGGTTGGATTCAGAGACGGATTTTCTCAGAGAGTCGGATAAAAAACTTCCAATCCATCTTCTATCTACTTCCTCTCTTCTTGTCTTAGGTTTTCTTGCACATTTCAAAAAAGGTGGCAGGCTACATCAGATCAGATCAACTGGGTATATCCAGCATAATTTTCCAGAGGAACCCATCTCGTCCAATTTCCGAAAATCAGCATACTTGCTGCCCCTATTTTTGGGGGTTTTTCCGAAAAAGTTTCAGAATCAAAATTCTGAGGAATTGGGCTTGTTCAGCATTGAAGCACGAACAAAACCCATGTGCCAGATTTTTTCCGGAAAAATACTTCTCGGCAGGGCGCTATTTTTCAGGGGTTTTTCAGAAGTTGTCTGAACACGTCCATGTTTACAGTCAACAGGCGAGTTCTTCTTCACAGAATGACAATTTGGCGTCCTTGGACTCCAATTGAACAACTAGACCTTGCACCAGCAACTCTCCAACCAGATCTTACACACATTGTTGGAGAGCAAACGGACATCATCAGTAGTCTACGGATCTTTATCTTTGAAAAGAATACATGTCCCGCTCAGTGGAGACCTGCAGCAATTACTCTGGACGAAGAAGAAAGAAAGATTGATCTTGCAGCAAAAAGACCAATATTACCATCTCCCGCGTGGCAGTAAGCACCTTGGCTTGCCAGCTGTGAAGAGATCATTCCAAGCACGAAGCCGCCAAAGTTACCAAGAGCAATAGCTTGCGCAAGAAGAGATGTCGTGTCATCAAAGCATTGACTATCCGGAAACGAAAGAAGTCAACACATGGATCAAGGAGTTGTTGACCAGAAATGGTGAAGTGTGAAAAGACACCTAGGAAGGACGTCCTACCTTCCAATTGGCATTTATGATACTTGAAGTTGACTTGATGCCTCATTCCAAGTCAACTCAAGAAGGCATTAAATGTAGTTGGAGTTAACTTGATGTCTCTTTCCAAGTTTAACTCCATATCCCTTAAATCATGCATTGTCAGATCCCACTGATTAAGGATGTCTAATCAGCTTCCATGATTTGTGGATCTTAGATCTCCACTAAATGTGGATGTCTATTTTGGAGGGATACTTTCATTAAAGTTCACCTTTTGTTTACTTTCAGTCTACTGAAGTAGTTTCCAGTTGACTCTTTGTTTACTTTTAGTTAACTGAAGTAGTTTTCCAGTTAACTGCTTGTTCCCCCTTTTTAGGAATAAATCTTGCTAATTGATTGGCAAGAACTCATTGTTAACTCAAGGAGATTTTGGGTTTGCCCACTCCTTTGAGTTCTATAAATAAGAGTCTTGGGCTCATTGTTTGTTTAACTTTTACTTGCTATGCAAAATTGCTGCGCCATTGTTGCCAACAGCTTTGAAAGCGAATACTTGTTCACTCTTGGATGAGAGTTCGTTGGACGATTGTAATTGTGCATGATTTCGTGCCTTTGCTTTCCCAAATTTTGTAGTTCGTTGATGAAGCGTTGAAGAAGAATATCAGAAGGCGCTTGCGTTTTGATCATCTTATTTGAGTTATGTCTACGTCTTGTGTCTAATAACTTGTTGTCTCATTTCCCTCCTCGGATAGGAGTCCCTCCTCCTTGGATATTCGTTATTGACAGTTATCGTTTGATGTTGTTTAATGTGTTGACTTCCAAGCTATACTTCGGATAGGAGTCCCTCCTCCTTAGCAAGCTCGTTGGCCAAGGCATCGTGATTTTGTTGTTTCTAGTAAACTCTTTCCTAAGCCCATACCTCGGATAGGAGTCCCTCCTCCTTGGCAGGTCTCAGATCTAGTTTACCGTGTAGAGTGTTTGCTTGTACCAACCTCATCCCGGTGTGTACCCGAGAGTTCAGAGCCTCGGTCATATTCTCGGGAGACGGCGAATTCAGGTGATCCAACCAAACCCATTCCCGCTCCTTTACCCTCATGCTATGTTTATCTTGAAGGTATTGGATAGATAGAAGCTAGTTAGTCGTAGTTGAGATCTGCAGAAACCAGAGAAAAGCTTAGCTACGGCGCATTGTGTTTGTGCACCCTTGTGTCCTGCCGCTGAAGCATAAAAAGATAGGAACTTTAGTTAACATTTCCCTTCCTTACGCATTGCTCCCAGCAGAGAGGGACTTCTCCTCTTTAAATAACGAAGAAGTGTTGCAAAACATTTGAAATAGCTGAACATTTACAATCAGCACTCCAGAGTTGCTAATTTAAACGCCAACATATCTTATGTTTATACTTATTCCTGTGTGAATGTTTATGTGTATATCTCTATAATTGGTTTCAATTTTTAGAAAATATTTAGTTAATTTTCCATAATTAGATCATTTCATGCCATATGGTCTTTGTGTCAATATTTATATCATCTTTTCATTGCATCTGATACTAGAATTATTTTCGCTATCGAGTTTAGCCTTTACTACTTTTTGGTTAAAAGCACGTATAGATTTAATTTCTATTTATTTTGATTCGTTGAATATCATACAAGGGAGTTGTACCTCTCAATTTAGGGGGTAATTGCTTTCTCAAAGAGAGCAGTTATCTAGAGCTATTGGAAGCGGTGGCACCTTTCAGGTAAAGGAGTCAATATTAATAAGTGAAACCTTAAGGTGCCCAATTTGTTAGCCAACACCTATCACATACTAATAATATGTTAATTGTTAATGAAAATTACAATGTAAAATTTAGATTCTAAAATAAATCAAATTTGAAAATAATGTTTAAAATATAGATTCTAATATAAACTTAAAAATGTGTATCGTTTGATGGAAAAATAAGATAGTCAACATTTTAGAATACAAAAATATAGTATAAATACCTAGTAACTATTAAATATCTTTAATTGTCAAATAATCTCCTCGTTTTTACCATAATATTGAATGCCATCTTGATCCTAGTGTATATTTTCTTTTGTTTGCATACATCCACTTAAATGCATCTCATCACAACCACTACATGTATCATTCATTGTGTCATTTGTGCTAGTATTGTTTGAAGTGTTGCACAACCCTCTTCTTTCACATATGGACCTCTAGATACCCAATGCCCTTTCAAAAAAATGATATCATATTTAGTTGTATACATCTTCAAATGTTTCTTTAAATTTTTGTCAAGTTTGTTCTTATATTTGATTCTAAAAACCACAATGCACTAAAACTCTATCATTCTTTCACTAACCCTAATGTCATGGTTTGACATAGATAAACAAATTTGAAATATTTTGATATTGAATCACACAAAAAAAAATCTCTAACTTAAAGTTTCCCAAAGCTTTGCTATTAATCAATCTTATATGGCACACTTCATGAGTTTAAATTGTTCCTTAATTGATGTTGCAAAATATATTGATTGTTTCATAAACTTAGATTTATTTATAATTTCTTCTATATGTCCATTGAATTCTAAACTTTTGAAAAACTAATTTTCCAAGGTCTTTATCTTGTTATGAAAATTAGGTGGTTAACAAATCATTGATATTTACGATACATAATAGATATGGCTTCAAGCAATTCATCTCAAGTGAATTGCTCTCTAATCTCTATAGAAATAAATCTTGCAATATTATTTGAAATAGTACTTACATATTTAACAATCTTATCAAAATACTCCCTTGTAACAAGTTGTTATATGGCAGTACACCTAACCATAAAAAATAGTGCATTAGTATCTCATATCCTCATACAAAGACACATAACTCCTTGCTTGTATTAAATTGTAAAAAAATAGCATATTGTTAACATTTACAATTATCAACTATTAAATTTTGGGCCTATGAAATATTATTCTAATAGATATAGATTATTAAGTGTTAAGCATATCATTTTATGTAGGTTTGTATATCCTGAAGTATAAAAAAAAATCTTGGTCTTTTTTCAAAAGATTGTTCATTTCCTCTAGCATGGGAAAAAAAAATTAAGTTAGAAGTGTCTTTATGTCACTTAACCTATATAACATGTCAAGAGCTTTATCTACTATGAGGTGATGTCCATACATTACTCCAATCAAGAATTTATATTTTGTAAGAACTCTTTGTGCTAGCCAACGCAAGGAGATCCATCTAGTATCAATATCATTAAGATGTTCATTTCCTATAATTATTCCTTTGCAAAAAATATTGAAATTCAAAAAAATGTTTAAGACATCAACAAAAGTAAGAGGAACTCACAAACTAATTTTTCACAATTTTAAATGTTAAATTCATTATGTGTGTCATGCAGTGAATAAAAATTGTGTATGGAAAATAAGAAATTTGTAGCTTTACACAAGGTTATCTTATGACCTTGCATTATTGAAACTCCTACCCACTCCTTCTACCCCTACGTCTAATGTTTTGGCAATTGTCTAGTTATTCATACCTCGAATTTCATTCAAATATTTCTTAACTAATTCAAATAGATTATGTGATGTTGCATTCTTCTTCATTTTATAGACAAAGTAGATGAGATTGAAAAACTATTTTTCGACACTATACACATGCATGCATACCCAATAAGTATTATCTACTACTATAACCTTGTCTAAAGATAATGCAATAAAATTTGGCTCTCTTATTTTTTCCTATACATCTTATTTTTCCACCTCAACAAGACAGCTTGCCCATTCCCATCCATTGTTTATTGACCAATATGTGTTAGGAAAGTTAGGAACACCTATCGAAGATGATAAACTATTATATTCTTGATAGTTTATCATAAGACACCCTCTAGTAAAAATATGAAAAGCAATACACTCCTGAACAAGTTTTACAAATTGTGCTTCTCTTGTCATCTTTCCAATTTGAGTTTCAGATGAACCTCCACATTCAATAAGCTTCTCCTTTCTTTCCATATGTGCATCATATTCCAAGATATTCTTAACATAGACATGATTTCTTGATTTTTCATCTAATCACTGATATTTCCTTTCCATCTGTGACTTGTTTTTCATAAAATTTACACATATTTTTCCATGGTGTCAACTTTTAGCTACAACTTCTTGTCCCTACCATATTTTCAACTAAAATTCTTACACCTACATTCTATGTGACATTCATCTTTTTTTACATTCTCCATCAATTTAATAAATGAGTAACACCCAATCAACGTAAAAAATCTATCATATCGAGCACTCACACTCCATTTTCTACTTGGCTTTTCTTTTTCTCATTTATTTAAGTTCTATATTTTTGTTATCCCTTGTTGAAGTTGACTTTTAATATTAACATTCCTGCTAATTTTTGACTCTTATGAGTGTGGAACGTCATCTGGGGCATATTCATCAAACTCATTCCAAACTTCCTTTGAGGTATTACCTTGTTTATTAATTGATGGAACAAATCATGATGTAACTTGATCTTCATTTGATGGATGACAAACATTGCCAAAGTACAACATTATATTTTTGCATTTTGATGAGCTCCCTTTACCACTTTCACAAAACTGACAAAGAGCTAAATAAACATGGGGAATCTTATATTATAAGCAAATAAAGAAATCATCATTTTCCTTTCACTAGCTCACAAATGCCTACAATTGTAACTTATAAATGATGTGAATCAAGAGCAAAATAATATATGTACAAGATTAATTCGGAGCTTCAATTGTATTTATATGAATTCATATTTGATAAATCCTATGGTCTAATTTTAAAACAATGGATTACAAATAGCTAATTCTCATGTGATGGTAAAATAATGGAGTAAAAATTTGATGAATAGCACATGATTGTAAAATAGTCCATATAAATGTCATAATTCTCAAAGTTATTATGGCCCTATGATTAGCATGAAGTTACATTAGTATTGGAAAAATTGGTCCTCATACATAGTGAACTTTTAATGCTATTGTTGAATATGTCGATAAATTAAGACATGCATCTAAAACTCTAGGCGATTTTCCATTACTAGTGCATAGATTGTTGTGTCAAAAAACATTATTTATAAATACCTTATAAATAAATTGGTGACAAGTTAACATGCATTTGACCAATAATTCATAAAATCATGACAATTTAGTCCCTTGCTAGTTGCAATATATTTGTCAAATTTAATTTGATAGAATTGAGCTATTCGCCAATTGACAAAAAAATGCCAATAAACCCTTTCCTTTCCCTTTTATAAGTGGCTACCTTACAACCCTTTTTGTCATCCTTCGTTTCCTATTTCTAGTTTCTAGTTTCTTCTTTGCTATTTCTATTTTCCTTATTTTACTGAGGCATATAATTATGTATCCACTATAGGTCAATACTATGGTTTTTCTACCTTAGTTCTTTTGTGGAACAAATCTTCATAGAACCCTCTCTAAAAATAGAATGGTAAAAATTTTGTGGGTTTTCAATAGAATCCACTGGCATTTATGGCATGGAAAATATACTTATTTAGTTTATGCTTAGAATGTAACTTTTTCATCATGTTTCCTATGTGTGTTTCCAATTCATTCATGTGTTATGTATTTATTTTTTATCATTGTCTAACTACTCTTTTCATCGATGCTTTGCAAAGATAGGTACACATGCATGATCAAAGAATCCAATAATTCAATCAAAGATTAAATCATGCATGCTTTATGTTATTACTATACTCCTATTTTATTAGTCTTATTCCTTTGAAATGTCTTAAGATTGCTAAAGTAGGGGAAAAATGTAATATCAACAATTGCACTCTATAATTCATTTTTTACTTTTTTCCCATTTGTATTTTTTGCTAGATTTTTACCTCATTTTCCATTTTCCTAACACTTGTTGTATTTCCTTGCATGTCATCATTGTCCCCATTTCTAGTGTTTTCCATTTATTTTAATCCATCTTTCCTTTTTCATGTTCATCCTAGATGTTATCTACTTAATCACGACTCCTTACTACTTTTAAATATCTAATTCACCTTTTTAACAACTAAAACAAATCAATTAATGAATTCCTATCTCCTAGGCTATGAAAATCCGATCATTTGACCCCTAGATTCTTGTATTTTGTAACTACTCTTGATTTTAAATTTCCACCTTTAGATGAACCTTTGATTTTCCCTTGAAAATTGAACCTTTATGCACAAGGACAAATCCTCAACTATGGGTGTTTGGTCTATAGCCTAGTCCTTATAGCCAATCACTACAAATTTTTAATGGTAATTAGACTTAATCATGATACTTGGGGTCAAGTGTGTTCTCTCCCTAAATTCCCTCCTAAAAAATTATAAAACAAGATTTGCAATCTCCCATTTTAACATAGAAACAACAAAGTTTTGAATTATGAGTTATTCTAGAGCTATTTTCCCTAGAGTGAAGCTATGCTAGTTATTACTACATTGCAACAATTAGTTAGTTACCATCACAAAGTATACAATAGCCTTTTAGAACACTATCACAACTACAAATGAAGTGTCCCTCGTGTATTTTTGAACTTTTCATAAAAAATAAAAAATAATTCATCAAGAATCTTAAGTGTGCCAAGAGAGGTTGGAAATTAAAAGATGAAGTTATATGCAAATTTTGGGACCATTCTAAGACATAAGACTAGGCCATACCTCTAGATGTTAGGGTAAGACAACGTTATCTACCTAAGTATTGCCATTTTCAATGACCTTGCTCTTGGCCCCAAATCACTCCATGTTTTTCACATTACTGATGATTTTAACAACTCATTTCTAGTGTGTCCAGCCTATTTTTCTATTTGTATTCCTCTCTAGTTTCTTTTTTTTGTCTTCACATTTACACTAGTTTTCTATATATTTTTATTGTTCTACACCACTTTCTATATATCCCACTAATAGATTTCCCTATGGAGAATTGATCAATAGGTTGTTTCTATGTTCCTTGAAAGATTGGAGGCTTTTGAAAGTTTGGAGGCTTTAGGACCAGGTTAGCCATGTTGTTATAACTCCAATTGCACATTAGTATCGACCTTCAAATTTGCTCGAAGATAGTTTGTGAGCCCCTTGAATAGCTCTAATTCCATTTCTAGTTTTTATGACTCTCTAAAGGTGCATGTGAATCATTAGCTTTCATGTTTCTCTTTCCTATCTTAATGTATGTATGTTTTCTCCAAATTCATTGTTAGTTTCCACATTGTCTATTATCACTTTGTCAATCTCAATTCCATGAATTTTAATTGAAGATAGTCTTAGTGGAACACTAATTTACACACAATAAAATTAAAATAACCATTTAAACCACTTTAAGGTTCATTTTTAGGTTCTTTTAGGAAAGACCAAACCCAAATCCTCACCCTACAGTAGTTTGAGTATCCTAGATACTGAAAAGGATGGTTCATGGTGATTGTATTAGCTATAATGCTCTAAATAAAATCTCAATGAATAGTTGGAATCCCCTCCCATACATTGACAACCTCTTTGACCAGCTGTGTGGAACACAGTACCTTCCTCCAAAACCATAACCCCTTCTAAAGAACCAATTCCCCGTCTTCCTTCAACTTAAAATAGCTAGGAAGAAACCCTGTGCAAAAGTCGAGATTTCAACCAACACATCAAACCCCAAAACTAAAAGGAGTACATATTTAGAACACAAAACCACATGCCTAACTAGAGCCAAATTGAAAACTAGCAACTCATCTGCACCCAAGGGCTTGTTTTGTCCATTAGCAGAAGCAATCAGAAGATCCTTATTCCCCAAATCATGCTCACAAGGATGTACAAGAGCATATTTGTCAACAATAAGATGCCCAAATTGCACAAAATATTCAACATCTAACTCCACCACAAACAACTCAATTGTCAACGCATATGAGCAATACAAAGAATCCAAGATCTGATTCATGCCATCAAAGGTGAGAAGAGCAACGATAACAGACGTGAACCCAAATGTTGTTGCCTTAGAAACAAAATACCGGCACTAAGATCTGATAAAAACTGCCTAAAACCATAAACTTTTTTGCAGCTTGGGTACAATGAGCTGGCAACAAATTGCACCTGTGCAAGCATTAATGTTGTTTCCACATCTATATCAAGTCCAAACAAAGCATAAATAGATGTTCAACGGGTGATGAAAACATGTAAGTTGAATTAGCATTCAAAGAAGAGTTGCCACTAAGTACAAAAGCCACTGCAGTTGCCAACTCCTTGTGATCGTTGTATCTTTAAATTATTGTTCTCTTATAATAACTAGCATATATATATTATTTATTAATAATATTTATAAAAATGTCGAGAGATATCCTTCTTGAGGCGTCTATTGCACTTTTATGTGATTATTTAAAAATAGACTCCTCGAGAAGCATGTCTCTTGACGTTTTTATAAATATTATTAATAAATAATATATATATATGTTAGTAGCATTCATAGCGTGACATGGAAGACAAAATTATCAAGGTTAGGGTTAGCACAAGGGTTAGGGTTAGGATTACGATCATGATTAGGATTAGAGATATGGTTAGGGTTAGGCATACAATTAGCATTAGGGTTGGGGTTAGTGTTAGCATTAGGGTTAGGGTTAGAGATATAATTAGGGTTAGGGTTAGGGTTAGCGTTAGGGTTAGGATTACGATCATGATTAGGATTAGGGATATGGTTAGGGTTAGGCATACAATTAGCATTAGGGTTGGGGTTAGTGTTAGTATTAATATTAGGGTTAGGGTTAGAGTTACAATAAGGGATATGGTTAGGGTTATGATTACAATTACAATGAGGATTAGAGTTATGGTTAGGGTTAGACATACAATTAGCATTATGGTTGGAGTTAGTGTTAGTATTAGGGTTAGGGTTAGGGTTAGAGATAAAATTAGGATTAGGTTTAGGGTTAGAGATAGATGAAGGATTAGGGTTGGGGTTAGCATTAGTATTATCATTAGGATTAGGATTAGGGTAAGGGTCACATATAGAATTAGAATTAGGGTTGGGTCAATGTTAGAATTAGGGTTAGGGTTATGTTTAAGATTAAGGTTTGGGTTACGATTAGAGATAGAATTAGGGTTAAGTTTACTATTATGGTTATGGTTAGGGTTAGGATAATAATTGGTGTTGAGGGTAGGGTTAGGGTTAGGATAATAATTAGGGTTGAGGTTAGAGTTAGGGTTTGGTTTAGGTTTAGGGTTAAGATTAGGTTTAGGTTTAGGTTTAGGGTTAGGGTTAGGGTTAGGGTTACAAATAGAGATAGATTTAGGGTTAGGATTAGGGTTAGGGTTATGGTTACAATTAGGGTTAGGTTTAAGCTTAACATTATAGTTAGGGTTAAGGTTAGGGTTATAGTTAGGGATAAAAATACGGTTAGGTTTAGGATTAGGATTACGATTAGGGTTAAGAGTAGGTTAATGGTTAGGCTTAGGCTTAGGCTTAAGGTTAGGATTGGGTTAGGGTTATAATTAAATGTAGAATTAGGGTTAGTGTTGGGGTGAGAGTTAATATTATAGTTGTAATTAGAGTTATGATTAGGGTTAGGGTTATGGTAAAGGTTAGGATTAGGGTTAGGATTAGCGTGAGGATTACGATTAAACTTAGGGTTAGGGTTAGAATAATGTTTGGGGTTAAGGTAGGGTTAATTTTTAGGGTTAGGGTTAGAGATAGAATTAGGATTAGTTTTGGGTTAGCATTAGTATTAAGAATAGGGTTAACGTTAGGGTTAGGGTTAAATAGTGGGAATCTCAACATTATACATACATAGTTGGTATAATATTTTTTAGTTGTCATTTAATTTTATCAATTAGTCACATAAAAGTGTAATATATATCTTATAAAAGTGCAATACATATCTTAAGTGTTTTGATATTAAGGTTGGAGTTAGGGTTAGTTTTAGAGTTAAGATTAGTGTTAGGGTTAAGATTAAGGATATAGTTATGGTTAGAGATAGAATTCGGGTTAGGCTTATAGTTATAGTTAGGGTTATTTTAGGCGTACTATAATCCTAATTTAACCCTAACTCTAGCTATAATCGTAAGCTTAACCCTAATTATAATCATAATTGTAACCTTAGAGCTAGAACCCTAATGCAAATGCTAATTGTAACCCAAACCATAACCTTCATCTGAACTCTGATCCTAGTTGTAATTGTAACCCTAAGATTTATGCTCAAACCCTAATTATAATGACATTAATAACCCTAATCCTAATTATAACCCCCAAAATTTATCCTAAAACCCTAATTGAACCCTCAACCTAACATTAACCATTACCATAATAAAATCGTAACTATAATTTAACCCTAACCCTGATTGCACCCTAATTGAACCACGATGCTAACCCTAAACCCTAATTGAATCTTCACTCTAATTGAACCATGACCCTAGCCCCATTTAAACCCTAACCTTAACATTAACCCTAATTGAAACCTTATTGAATCTAATCCTAATTAAACCTAACCATAACCCTTACCCTAGCCCTATTTGAACCTTAACCCTAACCCTAACATTGAGCTTTATCATAGAACCCTAATCTTAATCCTAATTGAACCCTTTCCCTTTTTAATTGTAACCCTAATTGAACCCTAACCCTAATGTTAAACTTTATCCTAATTAAACCCTATCCCTAATCAAATTATAAACTTAATTGAACCTTAACTCTAATTTAACCCTAACACTACCCTAATAATAACCTGAATTGAACCCTATACCTAACCTTAATTAAACACTATCCCTAATTGAACTATAACCTAATTGAACCCTAACCTTAAAACTTGACCCTAATTGAACACTAACCCTTACCCTAATTGAACCATAACACTAACCCTAATTGAACATTAACCCTAATGTTATTTGAAACCTAAACCTAACCCTAATTCAAGCTTTAACAAAGACCCCTAATAGCAACCCTAACCTTAATTGAATTGTAATTAAATGTTAATTGAACCCTAACCTAACCTTAACCCTATTCATAAATGAATTAACCTTAATTAAATGGTAACCCTAATTGAACCCTAACCGTAATTGAATTATAATCATAATTTTAACCCTTACCCTAATTGAACCCTAACCCTAACTAAAATATAAGCCTAATAAAAAACCCTAACCCTAATTGAAGCTTAACACTAATCCTAATAATAACCCTAACTAAAGAAAAACTCTAATTAAATTATAACCCTAATTGAACCCTAACACTAACATTAATCCACATTGAACCTGCATTGAACCCTAACCCTATTTGAATACTAACCTTGACCCTAAATTCTAATTGAATCCTAACTTTAATTGAACACTAACCCTTACCCTAATTGAACTATAACCATAAAATTAAGCCTAATTGGACCTTAACCCTCATAAAACCATAACCCTTAACAATTGAATAGTAACCCTAAACTTAAGTCTAATTGAACCTTAATCTAACCTTCAGCCTAATTGAACGCTAAGCCTTACCCTAATTGACTCATAACCCTAACCCTAACCCTAATCGTATTTGAATCTCAAACCTAACAAAAACCTCAAGTTTTATTGTAAAACATAAACCCTAACCATAACCATAACCATAACCAAACCTGATCTTAGTCCTAATTGAACCCTAAGTGTATTTGAACAGTAAACCTTACCCTAATTGAACCCTAACCCTAAGCCTTTAATATTATTTGAACCCTAAACTTAATCATAATTGTAAGCTTTATTGAAGAACCATAATACTAAACATAACCCTAACTAAAACCTAATTAAACCCTAACTCTAATTGAACCCTAACTGTAACCTTAATTGTAACCCTAATTGAATCCTAGCCTAATTGAATTGTATCCCTAACTCCAAGTCTTACCCTAATTGAACCCTAATTCTAATTAAATAATAACCCTAATTGAATATTACTTCTAATCGCAACAATAACCCTAATCAAACCCTAATTATAATCCTTATTGATCCCTAACCCTAATTAAAATAAAGCCCTAATTGAACACTCACACTCTCCCTAACCATAATTGAACCCTTATTGAACCTTAACCCTTATTAAACTCTAAACCTTAACATAAACCCTAATTGAACCCTAACCGTAACACTAATCCTAATAGTAACCCAAACTGAACTATATCTCCAAACTATAACCTTAATTGAACCTTAACACTAACCCTAACCCTAATTGAACCTTCATTGAACCCTAATCCTAATTGAATGCTAACCCTAACCCAAAACTCTTATTGAACACTACCCCTTACCCTAATTGAATTGTAACCCTAACTTTAAGCCTAATTGAACCATAACCATAACCCTAATTGAACCTTAAAACTAACCCTAACCTTAATTGAATAATAATCCTAACCTTAATTTATATTTAACTATAATTATAAATTTATTGTAAATGTTTTTTTAAAAAATTATTTTAAAATAAAATAATTATAATTTTATCTTATTATTTAATATTTAATTATAATTTTACTTTTATCTTATTATAAATAATTTGATGTTAGCCTTCATGGTAGATCAAGAAATTTTGAAGTATGATATTTGAAATAAGATAAAATTTGATAACCATTATTTATATATTTCACATCTATTTATGCATGATTACCGTTAAAATTATATCTTATTTATGTGAAATTATTTAATGCACTTATCTTTTATCATATATTTAAATGTTAAACTACAATACATTTCACTTTTTAGATTATCATCATTTGATCATTCAAATTAAAATTTGATATAATGTGTAAGTTTTATGGAACTTGTGTTAGACCTTCTCTTCTTAATTTATGATTTCTTTGACAATATTAAATGACAACTAAAAAATATTTTAAAAGATGGATCCCTAAATTGATATGTCGTACTTTCTATATACTTGATCGTCATATTCGTGAATTTTAACATAAAATTATACCTTTTATTTCTTTAGTGAGAACTTTTTTTAATATGTTAAAGAAATATGTTCCATCGCAATGGTTTGATAGTGGGAATCTCAACATTATACATACATAGTTGATTGACCATATTTCAAAATGTGTAAGAATGATTTGAACATCCATCAAAATATTATGAGATAAATTGTGATATATTTGAAATGAAATACATTTTGAGATCTCAAATAATTAAATAATAATAAGAAGAAATACTCACCAAATTTGAATGTGGACAAACAAGATATTCCACATGAATATGTTGCTCTAGGTTTCAAATAGGTTATATGGGTTTCAAACAGGCCATTTTAATAAAGCAATAAATGTTTTGAAAGCTCCTTTAATTAAGTAGTTTTCTTGATGAATGCTTTGTAGGTTTCTTGATGAATGCTTTGAAAAAAATACTTTGTGCTTTTCTAGATATTTTATTAAGGCAACAGATGAGTGTTTAATAGTTTATTAAGGCAACATTGAATTCCCAAAGTTGTAATACTCATCCTTGTATTGATACAGTAGGAAGCACTAAATCATTTCCTGCAGTGTCTGTGGATAGACTATTCCACCCAAGAGTTACAAACACTGTTGGACTCTTTCAGAGGAATTAAAGGATTATTTTAACAGAAACAACATTCCATTTGGATCGCTTAAACTGTATTTATTTGTCATATAGCACCATGTATAATTGTGTTTTGATTAGGTTCTTATATGCTTTGCTATATACTAATATGCAATTATTTGTGACCTTTTTATCCAATCAAAATGTAGAATTAAAAAAAGTTGATCAACTCTATAGTTTTTATTTAATTTTTTTCCCAATATTTTCAAATAAGTCACTGATCTATTTTTGTATTTGGTTGTTGCTGTGAACAGTAAGTGCATGGATGGAATTTTGTTAATTTTATTTTTACATTCTAAGGTTGAGATCAACTCTGTTAATAATGTTTGTCTATTTTTTGAACTCCATTTATAATTTTGTCCCTTCAGCTGGCAGAAACAATTAACTCTAACTCTTAAATCAATCCAAGCTTAGAGATTTCCAACATATCATACAGGCCAAATTTTGCTGTTAATGGTGGTAGAAGTCAGCATCACACATCTTATCTCATTAAATATTTTTTGTCCTGTTAAATGTAAATTTACTTTCTGCTGGAGAGACGCAATGAACCTCTGACATCGTAGACCCTGATTTCAAATGTATTTCTCTGACGATGGTCTCTATTTCCATGGCAACTTTGGGATTGTTTTGATTTTCCTTATAGCTTGGTGTGTGCAAGTAGAGTAATGTTACATATCACGAGAAAAGCATAGACATTCCTAGTTTTTATATTGTGCTCTAGATTGGTTTTGGATGTGAAAAAGCTAATAGCTGATGGTAGATCGTTGTTCCTGCAATAACCTTCAGCGATCCTTGTAATGCAGCAGCCAAATGACCACTTATACCCCCTATGAACCAGAAGTGCTTATTTCTATAGGCAACGCTTTTCCGCTTGGGTCGCTCATAGTCTAAACCATTAGAAACAAACAAAGCTTACATACAGAAAACTAAGCAAGACAATGAATAGAAAAGAAATAACTAGTTGATTATCACCATGATTGTTGATTAGTATTTCCATCTGCCAACGTGATCCAGATATTCTGTTGCCTTGCAAGCGCAGATTGCATAGAAAGCAATGGCGGTTCCTAGATTTTCATGTGCTGATTCGAGCATATGGGTGACAAAGCTAGCCTTAGGTCTCATGTCGATCACCTCTTGAATTCAACAAAGTGCCACCACCACCACTTTTTCACCTCCTCCATTGCAATTCTACCGCTATCCAAGCAAGGATCTAGAAGCTCCACCAAGTTTCCTTCCTGAAAACTACAAATGGCAGCGGCAGGAAGATAACAATCTTCTGTCAGCGCTGTCAAATCCACGCAGCGACGCCCATAATCCATTTTTAGAAGAACGATGCCAAGATGTAGATATCCATTTTTCTACTCACACTTGCTTTTGAGGAAGATGATTTGTCAAATGCAACTGCAGACGCAGCTACAGAAATGAAAAAATATGAATTGCATTGTTATTCTTCTCGTTTTTAAAGAAGTAATGGCGCCGCTTGGTCTTCCACCACTCCTTCCCATCCCATCAGTTACTCCACGCCATATTGTTTTATTACTGTCAGTTACATAGCTTTTGGGACGTCAAATTAAATAAAGTTCTTTCGGACTCTTGGGTGTGACTGTAGACACTTCTCAGCGTAATAATAATATTTTTATTTGAATTGAACTTATATATAAATGTAATTTATAATAATTATATACTATTAGCTTTTAAATATAAAATTACCCATATTTATCATATTTTTGAGTAATCATAATTTTTCCATATTTGACTCCACCATATTAAATGCTCTACATGAAAGTGGCTACCTAGGTTTGCTTATAACGACACTCGAAGAGATTCAATGAAATGTGGGATTTGATGAGCTCAAGAGGTAAATCATCGCAGCTTTCATAGTAGAGATCCATGCTTGAATCAAGGTACATGTCACATGTTTCAAAAGCACAAATGTTGAATTTTAAATTGATCGAACTACTACATCTAATACTTGGTGTGGTGCGTACCTCAATGGATGAAGCAAGGTGCAAGTCCTAGGTGAATTTAAAAGAAGAGATAACCACAATTTGGTAGAAGAGGTAAACAACAGTAATGGGACCTAAGTCGAAGGCCACACCACAAAGAGATACCAACTAATCATAAGAAAAGATTGACTATAAATAAAGCTCATAATTTTCCGAGTACATAGTTCTTAGTGGGCAAGCTCTATTGCAAGATATATGAAAAACGAACTGCACTAAGTGCTGCTAATCAAAAGTAATCAAGAACTATATTAGAGGCTCAAATGGCATAAATCTTTTGTAAGGGGTGCATTTCACAAAGGTTGGCCACTAAAAAATACAATGCAAAAGTTCAGAATCATATAATCATAAAATGGCTCGACACCAAAAACATGTAGAATGTCAATCTTCCATTCAAGGATTTCATCTCTCTCATTTTGTGCATGTAAACAATATGTTTCTGGTTTAAGGCCAACTGGAAATTGATTATGAACATTGGATATACCTACCAGATTGCAAATTATCTACTGCAATTAAAAGACACAGGATCGCATAAATCTGTTGCTTCATAACTGGAGTTTCAATGCCACATTCTACAATGTCTTGTCTGTTTTGATCAAATCAGGCTTATGTCAATTATGCTGCTTTGAAAGCTAATGTCACAATGACCATTGCAATTGGTTCTAAAACACATACCAGAAATGAAAACAAAATAAACACCACAGCGCCTCATATTGAAATATTTAGAAATTGCTCAACACATGTGTAGACAACAATTGCACTAACAAGAATACAGGAGTGACTACCATGATTTCTGCTTTTTCACCTCGTACATATTTAGACATATTTGCATCATTGTGGTTTTTGCTTCCAGGGGAGACAGACAGCACACATCAGTAATAGATGATCACATGAATATTTTCTTGAAAGCGCTCCCGATATGTATACCAAATGAAGATCCCTAGCCCAAAGAAAATATAAATAGCTCATCTCCACCATCCCACCAGCAGCAGCTTCTCGATGTAGCTGCACCCTCCAGTGTACAAAATCAAATTGGACGATTTCCCCAAATGCATGACGAAGAAAAGTTGCGGAATATACTACAGGTCAAAATGTTCCACCGCTTGCTATATCAAACAACCACCATCTTCCAATCTTATATTGCACTGGTTTAACTTTTGGAAGCAGTTGCTCCAAAATTATATGTCAATGCAACCTTGTCTACACAGATAATTAGGTTTCAAACCACTTGTGCAGGGACAGTTGATGTCAAAAGTGTCCCTTTGAATCCTTCCTCCAATTGCTCATTTTCCATTTCCTGCTCTGATAGCTCCTCTGCACATGAAATCACATAGCAGAAAGAATTAAATCATAATGCATTCCATGTTTGTAAGACAAAATCATCTTTTTATTTCCATATATGTGTAAAAGAAACATGCGAATTCTACATATTCTTGAGGATAGTCATATCAAGACGGATATAGTTGAATAGTTGTTGAGGGCATGGTGTATTGCTCACTGTGACGTTATACCCAAATCAGTTATGCAGAGTGCAATGCTAAAAAATCTTTGAGTACATTTGCTTGGACCAAGTAATGAAGAGAATATTATCATCATTAATATCTCTACCAAATTGGTTATACAAGTTGCAATGCTAAAACATCTGTGGACAAATTTACTTGGGCCAAGAAATGATGAACAAACATTACCAGCAATATCTCGATTTTCATAAACTTCAGTATCCATAACCCACAGACTATCCCCAGGGAAAACATTCAAGTCAGCTAAAGTAGCCAATTCATTGACCAGTTCCATTGTGCCTTTATGTAGTTTCTGATTTTCCTTTACCACCTGACAACAACAAATAAATCTGTCAAACTGCACAATTATAAGTTCAGATAGGGTAATTCCACTGATACCAACTGCAAAATACTTCCATAATTAATATAAATCATCCATAGATGTTCTTTGCTTCTTACTTGTTTCATGCCTGAAAAATAAGATTTAGAAGGAAATTGGTTAACACCTTAGACAGGATGGGAATCATAAAAGAATGAAACTAAAAACCACATTGAGGAAAAATAAAATTAGCATAGAATGCCCAGAACTTTGCTTAGGTGCAAGTGAAAGCTTCATAGCACACATTAAAATGAATCAATAAAGCCCAAAAACACAATTATTTGCTACAATTTTGGTTACCAAGGTCAAAACTGTTTAGAGTAAATTTCTGTTGAAGTCCTAGTCTTAAAACCATAGCTACTTGCTCTTAACACAGCACCCTATTCTTCTGGAATAAAGAGATATACTTGTGTGAAGGATGCAAAATGAAATTTTGCCACGCAATTTGACGATGTAAATCCTAGAAAGGATATTCACCCTAAACTCTCAAAGCAATGTGACAATTTAGAGTCATTTATCTGAGGATGGCACAGATTGTGAGCTATTTCCCATCCTGTTAAAAGTATACCCTCAAAACATTCCTCCCCAAATACTAAAAACCTATGTTACCGGTTCAGGTTCAGGTTCACAGGTAATCAACTTGCCATCTTTAAAAAATACTTTTCTTAAGAAAGCATAAATTTGATACAAAATATAGTTACAAAAACGTATCAAATGAGTCTCTATAGTTTCCATACTTAGACTTGGCAGAGCAAAGTTTCAACTCGGCCCCTTCCAAAAATACTTAATTTTCTTAAAAAATCATAAATTTGATGCATATAGTTACAAAACATATCAAATGAGCCAATAAAGCATTTAGCGAGTGTTTCTATTAGATTTGAATAGAAAGAGTACAATATCACATCATCATGCAACCACAACAGCCAACTGATAACTATTGCATATTTATGATGATTGTCATCGAAAAACATCATCATAAATTGAATGTCCAATAAAATTACAAATTGCAATAATCACAATTTCCCTTTCCCCACTCAAGTGAAAGATTGGGAAGAGGGTCTCTACTTGCAATCAACTGTGGCTCCCCGCTTAGCCTAGAAGGCTGTGGCTTCACCCTAGTACTAGATGGTAGTCATTCCTCTACCTCATGTTCCACATCATCTTCAATATTGGCATCCAGATTAATCTCTCATGCTTCTACTGCACCTACAACTTGCATAGCTTGCCTCTCAAAATCAGCAATTCTTATCCTACATAGTCCAATGTATTTAGGGATCAATCCCAAACAAGTTAATAGGCTCTTATGCAGATGTGTCCACCTTTCTTGTGTGAAGCCAAAGATCATCATGCTCAAGTGTACTTCCTTCACTAGATAAACATGACCTAGCATGATGGTTACAAAGTGTAGAAAAACTTTTTCTTTTCACTGCATGTGGGACTGGCGGTCAAACCATGGCCATGCCCTTGAAGTGAATTCAAACACATGGGAATTATCACCCATCCAGCAGATGTGACAGACGCTTTATGTTTGAGTGCCAATAAGTTGATTCTTTATTAGAAGACAACTCTTCATTCTTCCTTTGCCACTACTGTCCTGAATGACACTTTGAATTAAGGTATGTTTTAAAGCATAATTGATCATTAGTCCCACATTGCTTGGGAAGAATTGTACTAGGAGTGTTTATAAAGGAAGCATTAGTAATCAATATATCCTCATTTGAAGACAGGCACCTCCAACGTTCATGCTTTGGCCCTTCCATGTCTCACACAGACACATCTCATCATAACTCACCCATTGCTAACTCTATTTGTCCCCAACGCCCTAACCTGCTTTCCTCCCCCCTTACCTCAGCCAAATTTAAAAATTGCACTTCTCACCAAAGTATAAAAAAATCACGACTCAAAAATCCAGTTTCTTTGATAAAACAACTTGAATTTGGGAAAATTGGGGACTTTCAGTCCATAAGCGAAAAAATCATAAAATGCCAAAAAGTCCCCAAAGTTCAAAAAACATGATCATCCTTGAAATTTTACTTATCATAGGTAGCAGGGTTATGCTTGTAGAGTTCCCAGTCAATGTTCAAAGTAAAGACAACTTTAATGTAGGTGTTAATGAAGTGCATTAAATCAATTTTGACTGTGATATCAATTAAGACAACTTTAATATTAACTAAGGAAAGGCAGACAGTGGAAGAGGATCAGCGATACCAATTAAGACAACTTTAATATTAAAATTAAAATTAATGAACTGCATTAAATCAATTAAGACAACTTTAATTATTAAAATTAATGAAGTGCAATAAATCAATTAAGACAACTTTAATATTAACTAAGGAAAGGCGGACAGTGGAAGAGGATCAGTGATACCATATGGGATAATATTAACAAGTTAATTACTCCTAACTACAAGCATTAACAAAGAGCAGTGTCCCTTAGCCAACAGATAACTTGAAAGGTTACGTCTCTCAGTCCCATCGGATATAAAGGAGGAACCATTCAAGGCAGAGGGCATCATCATCGATTATTAGAAAGATATACATCAGGAAAGGAGGAAGAAAGGAAAGCACAGCAGGGACCTGTGCAATCCAGCCCAGCATAACAGTACAACAGAAATATATATCTAAGCAAGAGTATATCAGATCCATTCCATATTCAGGTGTTTTTCCGCCATTTACTATCTTGCATCTATATGCATATGAACCTGCATACTAAAGAAATGTTAAATATATGTTGTCTGCAAATAATTGTTGTCCTATGCATATTGCTTATAAGATAGGAAAGAAGGATATCGTATGATTGAATCAGAATTATGCTTGACTGTCTCAAACCCACCTTGTGGTAGGAGCCTGGGGTGAAGCGGTAAGAGCCTAAAAGATCCCACTTGCGACCTCTGTCCAATCCCACAATGAGGATGGGCCTGGGGTGAAGTGGTAAGTGCCAAAAGAGCCCGCAAGCAACCTCCGCCCATTCCCACAAGTTGGCATGTGTCTTCCGGGAGTCGTGGCCTTGATGGGGAAAGCAGATACAAGTCGCCAAGGGGGAGGGCTGTGGTATAGACCCTCTTAGGCTTGGCATATGGCTTCGGGCGGACCCATCCTGTCCCTTCTCCTACCATTTTAATATGTTTGCTTTGTTAATAACCTATGGATGTAATGCAATTGTCTAACCCTAACAAGTATATATATACTTATTTGCAGATAGTGTTCATGTGGTGAATGCAGGATCTCAATCCAAGATAACTTAATTAGAAGATATTTATTTCATAAAGTGAAAACCCTAACTGTAATTTGCTGCAATTGTAATCAATAGGTGAATTCTAGGGCAAACCAAGGAAGGGAACATCACAGCTTCTTTTTCACCTATAGTTAAATCTTTTTTCTTCAGCTCCAGGCATTTAAGGATGAGCAATAATAAAAGCTAGAGTCTTTCACCATTCATCCATCACACTTCAAACATGAAAATGCACTATTGAATGCACATAAAGACAATCTTTTACCCCCAGAAGTCTTTCCTCTTTTTGACCCTGTGTTTTACAATTTTTAATGCTGAGCACAAGCTATTCCACTTTGGTGTAGTCTTCTAATATCAGCTTTAATGCCATGCAGAGAAAATGATGAGAATAAACCAACTTGGACAACTAATCCACCCCCCAGTCCTCCTAATATGTTGGTATGAGACAGATCAAAAAAGTGCAAAAGCACTCACTTAACTTGCAAATTAATTATACAACCAAGAAAGTGACACACATACTTGCGGGCAAGTTCAGGTGATTTTTGTAGAGAACTTACAGCATGTAATCATGGTTACTTGGTAAGTCCATAGATAAAACTAACCTGCATGATCTGCATATCGAGACAAGGAAAAAAGGAGATTTTTTGTGGCTTTTCAAGTCGTTGAACCATCTCTTCTCATTCTCACAGTGATCATTTCATTTTGAACTATTCTTGTGGCAATTTTAGCCAGTTGTGGAAGCAACATTTCAGAGATGTTTGAAGATCTTTACGATATATTTATTTTTCCTGGTCGTTTTCAAGTTTTTTCAGTTCTGTTTTATATTTATAAAGTCTTCTAAGCAATTAGAAATGCTTTATTTTACATGTACATTTGTGTTTTACATGTGCATTCAAATTAATCCATGCTAACTAGGGTTCTGCAGCAATTAAATTTTATCTTTTTAAATTTGAATGCCAAGGTTCTACAGTTTTCTAATAATTTTCAATGCAAGGGTTTGCAGGAGCAGCAATTAAATTTGTTTTTATTCTTCCAATGCTAGGGTTTTCCCTTACTATCAAATCACATCAAGTACGGGAAGCCAAAGCATTTACAACAGGGATGCTGCTTGAAAGCATGGCATATCCAGACTGACCTTGGGATTGGTCATTTAATTTTTTGTGGATTGAAGTTGATTGGAGGCATCAATTGTCTCAAATACCACCTTGCATGGATTGCTAGCCATAATATTGAATTACGTCCAAATGTTGAGTCAGAGCTTGTACAAGAGATGAATGTGACCCTCACTTTGATAAAGGAAAAAAATTAGAGAGGATGAGAACAGCCACAGTTATTGCAACAATGGTGAATGGCAAAGGAATCAGCGGCAAAGATTGTGGGCTCCTCTCGTGGTCCATGCATTAACGACACATCCAATTCATTGAGCTCTAGCAAAATGCAATCAATGAGATATCATCAATAAACTTTGCTCTTTTCACAAGAAAAGCAATCATGATGCTCACCATTGTCCAAAGATACTTGCATGATGTGTCTCATGGCCACTTCCAAAACAAATTATCAAAGGTTTTCAAGTAACCTTCATCTTTGTGATGAACCTAATGGCCACTTGAAGATAGGATATAATCAACACAGACTAGTTTGTGCAAGAAAGGTAAATACACTCAATAATTATGCATGTTCATGGAATCAAACAATTGAGGAAATCCAAAGATTTGAAGATAGAAGAGTGCATGGGGAGCATTCATGGGAGAAGCCATCAACAATTTCTTGTTCTCAAGAACCTCCATTTATTCCTTCATTGGTAAATCAAGAGCAAGCATTAGATTTCTCATCCACCTCATAGGCCTTGCCTATTTTCTATGAACAAGAACAAACTTTTGTGTTAGAAGAACCTATATATCATTTGTTTGTTAACGAAGATAAAATCACCCAAGCATCTATGAAGCAAACTGATAACTCAATTGTTTCCATTGAGCAAGAAGATAACACTGCTGAAAATAGAGAAGCACCAAAGGAATTCCTTTTGCATTTGAAGGGATATTTGAAGAAGTTGCACAAGGCAATATTGAGGAATCAAGAATAAAGCATTTGATAGCAGTTGATGTGCTAATGCCAAGTTTAGAGATGTCTCAAGAACAAAAATCGTCACACAATGAGATATTAGTTACCAGTCCTGGTATTGGTTCAGGTTTGGGTTCGCCGGTTTGGTTTGCAGGTATAGTCAAAAAAAAAAGATTGGTGTTGGGTTCGTTTTGGGCTCATCCATACAAAAATATATAAAAGCTACATATATAAGACTTTTCTTTAATAAATAATAAATAAATATAGTAAAATAAAAAACATATATAATATCCATTCAATAGATATAAATAAAAATTCAAAAATATATTAATATGATTGTATATTATATATGTATATGAAATATTAAAAATAATATATAAATATAATATTAATTAATATTAATACAATTATAATTTATATTAATATTCATATTTAATATATTTAGGCATTATTTAACATTAATTATTAATAACTAATAAATATGAATACGAGGGAATGTTAGGAATCATTACATTATACTTACTATTTATATTTTGGTCATATTTAAGTTAATTATATTAGATAGATATAAATATTAATTAGATAGATAATAGAGAGATGTAACAATTCCTAACATTAATTATTAATAACTTATATGAATATAGAGATTCATTCGAGAGGGGAGGAGGTAGCTGAGTTGCAGAGGAATAGGTATGCCGGCTGAATTGGCCCAATAAACAAGTCTATTATTTGATTCAACTCCGTTTCTACTAAAATTGTCATTGATTGATGGAGAAAAGTTTTTGAAATCCTTATCAATTATGAACTATAAGAGGTCTTCGCATGCATTCAAATAGGTAAAACAAAACGAGAAAAAAACCTTGAGTCCATTGCAATGTTACAAAAATGTGTCGCAATTCATTCGAGGTTTGTCCAAGTTCATTCGGGACGAACCCACAATCATTTTTTCGCACCTTGAATGACCCCAACTGCACCGAACCAAAATTTGAACCAAATTCGGATCGAACCCGAATTTGGGGTTTTTGGCTAATGAACCAGTAACTTAGAATAGAAGATAATGGCAATGAAATCAATGGTGAAGAGCCTGATTGTTTCTCTATCTCTTAAGGGCATATTCTTTAAAGCTGATTGCACTGATAAAATTGAAGAGACCTAATTTGTTCAAGGCCCAACACTAGCATGATGGATGGCAAAGTTTGTCACCAAAAGAAGATGTTTTTCTTGAACATGAATACTTTGATAATGATCTAATTCTTGAAGATTTGGGTATGGACTAGTTGACAAATGGAGATTTAGCTGACCAAGAAGATGAAAAAGTTTTGCCAGCCCAAGGTTCACAACTGATACCCATTGTGGACATGGAGAGTCAAAGACAAGTGTTGGAGATATACTTTGACAGCTTCAACCTTTTTTGGACCTTAGTGTTTCATCTGAATTTACAGTCAAACATGTTTGAGTGACAAGTGCAGAGGATCAAAACGTGGATGTAATATCACTATTCCTACCAATATGTTGCAGCTCCAAAACCTTGCTAGATATCTTTAAGAGGCAAAATATCTTCATCTACTAGAGAGATTTTCCCTTATGAAAGAGGACAATCCAAAAACTGCTATCAACGATCAATTTGTGCTTAATTTTTTGTTGCATGATTATACCTGCCTGCCTGAACCTTGCATCTTCATGAAAGTTTTGCAGAGATTTTCAGGATACAAGCTACCACAATTAGAACCTCGCCCCAAACAGAGAGTCTCTTACTTTTCCCAACCTATTAATGCTTTTGTCTAGCCAATGTGTCTCCATTTTGTCTCTTATTTCCTATGTTTGCCAGGTTGTTATGATTTTCCCTTTTTCACATTATGTGTTTGCTTATCGTTATATTTTTAGTTAGGTGTTAGCTGGTAGGCTTTACACTGGTCGCAAGTTTTTCCAAAAAATTTGAAATTTTCCTATGGTCAAGTTTGTTTCATGGTGCCTAGAAAGAGCCAAATGTTGGTACCCCTATATAACTCCAGTTCCAGCATCAAGTTCAAGTCAATGGTTTTCTTCCCAATCATTTTGCAGATATTACCATGCCTTTGGTCCTTTCAACTAACAATTTCATAGGGAAAAATGCGATCACAACAAGAGTATTAGCTAATGAAAATGACTAAGGACAAGGCAGATCAAGGCAGCAAATTGATTCAAAAGGTCACCTAATTTAAAAGAAGGCAAGGTGATTTGAAAATTTTGGCATGCTTCTTAAAAGTGGCCAAGGTTCTACCTGAAGAAAAATATTGAGTATCAAACTTGGGTTGCAGTTTTTAGATGACAATGACAGTGTCAAACCACACCCAAAAAAGTAGCAAAGAGTGGAAGAAAGGACACCTAGGATGGAAAGAAAGAAAATCAGTCAATCTTGGGGTCATTTGAACATGGCAATGTTAAGACATAGTTCTATCAAAGCCCCTTAACTTGGCAAGTCCACTATCAAGTTCCACCAAACATGAAATATTATTTAAGTGTAATTCAGGTCACAATTCATAGAGGCAAAGCCAGAGTGAAATTCTGCCAAGTTGATGAAAGGTGTCAACAAGGTTATGAAATTCTGCAAAGTTGATGAAAGGTGGCAACAAGGTTTAGAAATTCTGACAAGGTGATAAAATGAGTACAAAAGAGGTAGAAACACACCAAAGGGTGGTGAAGGCCATATGAAAATGTGCCATGTTCAAGTTGATTTCGCAATTCTTTACATAATTCTTCAGAATTTTGAATAGTATGCAGTAATTTTTGTTTACTATTAGATTACTTTATGAAAGTAGACTAGTAAAGGTTCAAATTATAAATAATGAGCACCATTTTTCAGTGGCAACACAATAGAAGAATCCAGCTTCAGCATTTAAATAAGGGCATACAAAAGAATCCTTGACAATTGAAAGAGGAAAAGAAGCCCAAACCTAGGCTCACTTTCTAAATAGGAATGCCACCAAAGACTTCCTCCCAAACTCACAATACAGCGGAAAGTTGCATTATAAAACTCTGGCTTGAAGGAAAAGGAAAAACACTTCAGTTGCGGTGCCATTTCACGGGGGCAGAGCTAGCAGGAAAATGCACCAAAAGTGTGGCGAATACCGTAGCATAGCACACCAAAAAGGAAGGAGAAAAAGAAGCCAAAGTCAGGAACATTTTCTCAGTAGCCTGACCCAACAAAAATTCTGCCTAGCAAGTCAAAAGATGGCAGTAAGACATGAAAGTTCCACAATAACTTTTAAGCGAAAAGAAAACAAAAAGTAAAGCATTAAGTGCCTTATATTAAGAATGATGCCCTTTTAGCCTTGAAAAACACTTCCATCTGCTGTTCAGAGCAAAAATATGACATATTTATTGATTATTGCAGGTTTGAAGACTGATTTCAGGCATCATAGTGAGGGATTTTCCAAAGTTGCTGCTGTGGGTGAAGAGCTTTCAGTGGCATCATTCTCCTATTATTTATTTCTCTTTGCCCCATTCTGCCATTGCATATAAATTCTTACTTCCAAGAGTTGTCCTTCTTTCCCAACAGGGTACTTATTCAGTTATACATCTCTCAGCAGTCCCATACAGATAAAAGCATGTCCTTGGAGCAGTTTTTACCACCATTTTGGAATCTTTTCCAAAGAAGCAGCAGCAGCAGTGTTCCAAGAGTCTTCAGCAGCAATAGGTAAAAGGCCAGAAGGTAACAACAGTATCAAAGGTTTTCCATGTATAGATTTCAGCAATAAGGGTTTCGGAGATCAAATGAGGATGTGACAAGTTTATGGCAGATTTGTGTTAGGGTTTGGTGGTGGCAGAAAGAAACATATGATGCCTTCTAAGTATTCTGACGACTATGGTGTGCACAGTATCAAACAGTTTCCAAAATCAGAAGATTTGGCATATTATCAAATCTAAAATTTCATCAAAATCCTCAGGCAATGGGCAGAGATTCAAAGTAGAGTTCAAGTTCCAGATCATCACACTCATGTTGGCAGGGTACTCACCAATTTCATATTTGTGTGATTTCAACGACTTTTATAGGTTCCAAATAAGTCTTGCCATATTTATGAGGATTTGACACATTTTCAAGTTGAAGTTGCTTCAGTTCTCGAAAATCACTTAAGTGCCAACTTTCTGTTTTTCACAGCGGCCACATTTACAATTGGCATTATCAATAATGGCTATTTCAGGTAGATAGATTTGAGTCTATCATTAGACTTTAATTTAATTATTTGTTTCAGAATTATTTTAATTTAAAATTGTATTATTTCTTCTTTTCTACAAATAGGGATTCTATACTAATATACATTCTGCACTAATGTAGATTGTTTTCCTCATTCTGTATGTCTCCCTTTCCTGAACACCTTGCTTCAGAATTTGGTTTGTCAACACCAAATTTTGCAGAGAAGTTTCCATCAACAAGGCCTCACATTTGTCAATGCGCCATCAGCTACCATTTGACAATCATTTTAGCCAGTGGTCCATGAATTACCTCAACTGAACCTAAAAGTCAATATACCAGTGAGTAAAGCTTGACTAAGAATTTAACTAATAGTTAGTGCAGCTCCATTTATGTGACAGTCAACCAGATTGTGTTCCATTAATTCCAGAATTACAATAGTTTACTTTGCAGTACCAATGACCAACCTTGTAGTATATGAACAACAATATAATTATGTTAGGTTTTAATGTGACTCAGTAATACTTGGATCAGGCATACATAAACATGTTCTTAAAAATTCATTTACTTCCACTTCATAACAACTGTCTTTATGTGCTGTTGCATTTGCCAAGACAAATTTTCAATGCATGATTTTCAGCATTCAAGGCTTCTGTTTCGATTTCACATTGTTACTAGAAGAAAAACAGTGAAATATTACTTACTCCAAGGGACTCCCAGACCATCATCTTCAATTGATACACAGTTGTGCATCCAGAAACTTTCAAGTTTATTGAGCTACCATTTGTTGATGTCTTCCGAGATCTCCTCGAAGTGCGCCGGTCAACATCAGATAAAGACCCAGATGATGCTAAAATGGACCTAGGAGGTTCTTTACCACGAAAAAGATGTATGCGAATCTCCTCATTTCTATATTCCAATTTACGCATAAATTCACAGCTTTCTCTATCCTCTATGCACTCTTTACAGATCTGGTCAAACACCAAAAGTAATCACAATCAAGGTGAATACAGATTCAATTTAGACTGTCCTCCAACATCACCCAAGATGCCATAAAACAGTGTCCAAGCTATGATAGTATGTGAAAACATTTTAAAATAACCTAATTACCTTAATTAAATGCAGAAAAAAACTCACCTCTGGTTCTGTTCTTATATTATGTATTTTACTCATCTTACACTCCTGATCATCAATATTTAACTCATCATCTGTTATTGGTACTTCCTTGCAGCTTCCATAAATACCATTTGCTTCAGAATTTTGAAATTCAGCTAGAAAACTAATGCCTTTGCTTGCAGGTACATTCCATTCTTCGCAGAAAACCTTCCAGTCTTTTTCTGTAATAATTGTCAAAGCATCTGCCTGTACATAAACAACTTAATTTAAGAAGCCTTTCTCACAAACTGAAAATGATCCACAACATTGGTAATATGATACTAGAAATGTTCAATCCCAACCTAAGAGCATTTTTAATACATCACCAGAAAAATGAAAATCGTCAAATAAACTACACATGGTTCGTGCTTATTTGACATTTTGGATTAAGATTCTATTTAAGGGCATAAGGCATTGCACAAAACAAGCATTCATTGTGCTGTTCAAGAAATAGTACAAAATTTTTGTTTCACTTCTCCCTTAAAATCTCCTAGTTATTAGCATCAGTTTCCAGAGAACTCATCATTCTAATGAATACATTTTGAAATGTGGCCTTTGTTTCACAAGGCATTCTAATAATATTATCTGTTTAATGTAAATTGATATTTGCATTACACTAATGTATAGCAATTGAACATCCCAAATCCAAAACAATTGTTGGTACACCGAACCATCTATCAAGGAGTAGGTACTTTAGGGAAACAACAACCCTCTTTCCTTGATGATACAACCTTCGAAGCTTAAGTCTTGTGTGCTAGCCACTAAATCTCCAGGGCAACAGGTCAACATCTTATAACTGTCAACACTCAGCATTAACTACAGATCCCAATCATATTGTGCAAGAGTGTGGCACATTAGAATTCACTTCCACACTTAAAAAGTTAAGAGATAAGTTCCCATAAAGATAGAGACACAATCTGCCACACTTCAACATTCATTATCCCAGACACAAGGGAATTCATCTGTACACAATCCATGGAATAACGTATTGTTAAAAGTGGGATGATACATTATCATCAGTGTTCCATATCAAAACCATCCCGTCCCCATTCTCCCCCCCTCTCCCCCAAAAAAAACGGTTGATTTGGGGGCTCATGCACAAGAATGAAACATCTCCGCTTTGCCAACCACCATCTCCTTCAAGATAGGACATCTCAAGAGCGTCCCCTTTTGCAAAGGACGTTGGGGGGACTCCCTAAATCCCCAAGACGCCCAGGGGATGCCAGGGAGACCCCATGCCAGCCAAAGTTTCTCTATGTCATAATAACGATTTTGATTTGTGTCAAAGATTTGAACAAAGAGGCAACATGATAGCACGTACAATTGGTTGAACTTGGAAGAAAGAACAAACATCTACATGGTATTGGAGGCAAAATAGACTACTAAAACAACTGTTATTATTTTTGTTTATTCTGATGCACACTCTCTTATCTTAACTTTAGGAAGTTGGTGATCAACTATTTCTTAAATTATAAATCACAAACACCTTGGGCTTAGTAGAGGGGAGGAAGCAGTGCGAATGGGATGGTGGTGGATATTATCAAGTTTTCATAAATGTTTGTCAGATTCTGCTGACTTCTGCAAGAAGCTTCTGAATACAGACAAAATTAATTAAAGAATTCAAGAATGATAATAATCATGTCCTCAACTGCACAGCCCTCATTAGTTAGACTGGTCAGATTCCCTAGCTTCAATGTTAGTTCTTTGAAGAATGAATATTTGGATAGAAATAATCAGGATTTGGTGTTGGAGAAAACATAGAATTGGGGAAGACTTTTATTTCTAATAATGTAATATGTGTACTATCAATTAGTTTAATAATTAAAAAATTTAATTATTTTATCATCCATATTATCAAACAGTTAATCACTAGATTTACAGATTGTCGACCACAAAACATATAGAGGAGAGGACCGAGTAGTTGAGTACCCTAATTTTGAGCTCACATGGTACCTACTTTGCATCATTTCAAGAACTCAAATGCATACCATAGTTAGTTCATTGTCTTATCTACCTATAGCTATTGTTTCAGGGTCTAGCTCAATTCATATTTCATCAGCATTCATAAAATAGGGCTTTCTAGACCCCTGACCCATGGTGACAATTGCAACACCTATCTTTGAAATTATCGCTACCAAGAACAAAACAATTTTTTTCCCTAATCTTATCCATATGAACACTCATATCTTTATTTATCCATATTTTAGAACACCTCTAACACCTAATGATGTAGGCACACAACTAACAAGGTAAACAATTAAACAATCTTCACCTAAAAAAATTACTTTAATAACGTATTGTTGTTAAAGTAAAAACCCTAAACTTAACTATTGCCTTGCCCAATCTTAAGAGAACTGAAGGCCATAGACGATTGTTTTCTACTCACATAAATTAGACCAATCGTGCAAGATCCTTCTCTACTGAATGCTCCATCATTTTGCCACCCCATTGGAGTCATTCCTTTTACAAATCCTGTCACCTCCGCCATAATCATCATTGCCTATATTACCTCAAAGAGATTTTTCCTTTGCTCTTCCAAACAATGTTTTGAGGACATGTAGATATGTCAATCCTTGAGACTTGTAGTATTGAGCTTCCAATCTCAATAAAGGCTGTCCTTAATAATAAATATGTATATGTTGTTGCATTAGGACAAAGTATGAACAACAAAAAATGGTTTTTATTCTCAATGTGGAGTTGCAAAAGCTCAAAATTGGCAAGCTTCCAGGTAGATATTGTGTTATGTCTCTTTTTTCTTGCTAATGCAACTTCCCTCTCTGGGCAGATATCTTCGAGAAATTTAAAGCCATCTCTCAGCCTCTTAAGGAAATTGACTGGAAGGATCTATTTTGATGGAAATTTTTAATTGAACTTTTCAGGTTCATGAAAATTTTAGTTAGCAAGGTTCCACAGAGGAAAAGAAAAATTCCCTCTTACAATGGAAAAATGTCTGCTGCTGATCTGCTTGTCTCAGACATTAAAAATGAAGTTACTCAAATACAACAAAATGGATGAATCCACATAAATATGGCAGGAAACATTTACTGTTTCTTACAAATCAAACTTGTTTATCGAAATTGTTTCAATTGGCATATGCCTTGACAACAGCCATTGCTCTAGCTAGTTTCCTTGACAGAAACCCTTGCTATCTTACATATTCTGATTGCAACCCTCAGTCCTGACTTGTGTCCTTGATATGTGTCTCACTTTCCATAATTTATTTTTCTCTTCCTAGATTTTTTTTGAATAAAACATAAACAAATAACCCAAACCCCTTGCCTGTAGTACAACAGTTACAACTGCTCTGAAACTATGGCATCATATGCCAACATGAGAGAACAGATCAGCTACCTTAAGAATTGGGGGATGTTAATATCGGATTTCTCAATGCACTCAATACAACTCTTGAAAAACAAATAAATTTATAGTGACTTCCTCAATCAGGAAGCGAAATATTGCAAAAGAAATATTCTAACAATATGTGCCCTTCCCCTGTTTTCATACATAGACCTCTACCTAAAGGTTTCCATGTCTTAACACTTTATTAGGCTATGAACAAGAGCATTGTCCATTAATTTTGCAGTTAGAACATAAAGGATGTTACATCAACCTTGTTTCAGTAAACTTGATGACTGGCAAATGTAGAAATCGTAATCATTCAAAACCTATCCTCTTTGCTCAGCTAGATTTATATATGCTCTTCAAATTTGGTCTAAGCTATCAGGTTCCTTGCAAATGTGCGTTTTTGGTTCCCAAAATCACTGCTCACACTTCTAGAGAGATCAATCAACTTCAAGGCAGGGATAGGTCATTCCGAAAGGTTGATAGACCAACTAATCAACAAAACATGAGTGATGACAGGCCAATTGCTTAGAGCGAATAATATCTCCTTCACTTTGGGTTTAGCTAGACTCAGAGGGATGTTCCTAGGGTAACCTATAACAAGATTTAATTACAACTGAAGGCATACAAATAGGAAAACTACTAGCATCCAATGTACTACACCTGGCCCCAAAAACTATCACTAGGCCAAGGACTAAGCTACTACTATAACCGCTATTAAGTTGGTCAAAACATCATTGCAAGACTGCAAGATGTGGGCATGCAGGACATGATTCTTTGAGTACAAGAATTTGTTCAAGTTCAATATAGATGTTTCCCTAATTAAAATACTAAATCATGAAATGCATACAAATCTACTCGTACTCCTAAACTTTGGTTAATGATGTTTTTCATTTTAAGGTTTATGTGAGGTCAAACACTTCTAGGACTAATGCCTTATATTGGATTATAGAGTCACAGTTACCAAAAAACACAACACATAGAAATGACAAAAGAGATGATATTAATAATTGAACATGCTTAACAATCCCTCTCCAAACTTCTAGAAATCCATATGCAATACTAGAAAGACCATTACAAATAACTTTTGCAATGCATTAAAGTGTTGCGACACTTATCAAATCAGTATTGCATTCACACTAGCAAATGTCGCGAGAGAAAACCGTAAGCTTAGAAACCTAACACACTTCCTTGCTTGGAAGCTTTCTTGAAAACCAACAACTCGACAAGAAGACATTCTGTTACAAATATCTACTACATAATTGATAATAGTTATCTCTTTGTGATTTGCAAAATAAGCTACTCTAGTGGTGACTAGACATGCAAAATTTGAAACCCTAGAATATGCTCAGCATTTCAATCGCATGGAAATGGGGAAACAACCAACCTTCGTTTTGGAAGACATTGTTATATATAGCAATTTTTTTGGTCGTTCAATCCATTCAAATATCAATTGAGAACAAGGCGTTATGAATGTGTTGTGTTAAACAAGCTAAGATCTCATGAAACCCGTTGAATAAGTGACCTAGAACAGGCACGAGGACTATCAAGCATTGAAAATCAACCATCACATTAATGTTTCAAGGATCCACCTCCACCACTAAGAGTACATTTGAGTCCATGCCATTGAGATACACAAATATTTCTAGACGAGAAAATACCCTTGTAGTTGCAAGCTCAAATCTAGTCATTAAGGGTGCTCTAAGTCGTGGAAGAAGATAGGTAGAAGTGAACAATGCAAATCACAAGAGCTTTGAAGTTTCGAGGATCAAAGGTCAAGGATACCTCATAATCCATACCACTTGTTGAGCATCAAGGATCAAGAGTATGCCATACCTCATGCCCAAAGCAAACAAATAAAAATATCTTCGCATCATTGTCTTTGAAAAGATGTGAAAGAAATTATAGTCAGGGGTGTTAGTGTTTTATAGCTGCGGGAGGTATTTCCCTAAGAGAAATTAATCAAAGGCAAGTCGGCCTTTCATTTTGTAAAACAAATATTATATTTTCTAAGTTTCTAGGTTGGCCATAGAAGAGAGCTCCCCTAGCTTGCTATATAAATGAGAAGGTGTCTCCACTTTAATCATCAATTCATTCCATTCCAATTTGAATTTCTTCAGCAGCAGGTTCACTATCAAGAGCAGCAGATTTACTTCAAGGAGAAGTGGTATTATTTTGTGTATTCAAGGAAATCGCACTATATTCAAGTGCAGATTCATTGTATGAGATTCGGCCTTGCTAGGGCCTGATTTTGAGTGCTATTTCTGCACTTATTTATTCTGATTTATAAGAGAATATTCTGTTGGGTTTTTCTCCCTCGAGTAGGAGGGTTTTCCCAGGGTAAATTCGGTATTCATTGTTCTCTATGTTGTATCTTCTGCTTATTTGCATTTCTGATCCTAAAATTAACATGGTATCAGAGCGGGTTTAAAAAGATCTGATCAGATTTGGCTAAGCAGTATAAGACAACTCATTATTTAGGGTAGTCTCACAAAGAAAAGAAGATGGTGTTGTATTCAAATCCATAAGGCAATCTTCTTTATCGGGACCTACTTGTTGTGTATGGGAGTCGAATATCACCAGATAGGAGATGGGTCTTTGCCGGAGATAGGTGCAAATAAATAATATTTGTTTTTGCCTGAAGACAAAATATATAGTGGAGATAAATTTATATCGAATCAACTGAATATATAATGGAAGCTTTCAAGTTGTGAAGATTTATTTCAGCCTTCATAAATCCCCCTTATCTATCTTCCGCCATGCTCTCAGTGTAACAGCTGCATCGAAATCTTGCTATGTATGGATGTTGTAGATAACGCTCAAATCGTATATTTCATGCAATCGTGTTGCCTATCACTATCGTGGTCATTCAAATATTCTTCGCTTTTTTTTTTTTGGCGCGAATCATCATGTGGGACGCAAATGTTATCACCATCCCTTCCATTCTTTATTACAAGAGTTGTATGGTGAAAATGCCATGTGACATAACTTGTATATGCATGCGGATTGAATAATGAGCCTGTGTGAGTTCTTTCGAGCCACAGAGATGATATTTATACATCTATCGTTTTTGAGGTTGAACATATAGAAATTGATGTTTTTGTGGGAGTCATATTATGGAGTCATGCTCATCGCCTATGTCACAAGGTTCGGCGAACATCCTTGAAGTTCGAATTTTCCCGAATTTGAAAGTTTTGTTTAAAATTCGTTCATATTCGTTAATATTCGCCCATATTTGTACGAAAAATTATTAAAGGCTTTTCTGAAGAGTTAAGTGTTTTCGAAACATTTTTTTAGGGTTCGATAAAGCAATTTTTAGGGTTGTCGAAGCGATTTTTTTATAAAAACGTCACTCCCATACGCTATTAACACACAGCCGACTCTGAGTATTGATAAAAATCATCTGAGAGCAATCACGAGTTGGATTTTTCCATCTGAGAGCCGTCGTGAGTTGATTTCTTCATTCGAGAGCTGTCGCAACACCACAAATTGCATTTCTGGCGTGATTTTTTGTTCTTTTTCCTGTGATTTCTGTGCAAGTTTGGCGTGCAAGTTCTGGGGAAATTCGGATACTGGATAAGGGTGATTTCTGTGCAAGTTTTGTCGCTCCTACTCGCAACTTTGAGATTCCACTCTCCTGCTCGCCATTGCGTTTGTTGGCTCCTGTGTTTCCTAGCTCCTGCATATCCTAGCTCGCGCGTCCAGAGATATCCAAGGCATCGCATTCTACAGAAAAATCCAGGGCGTGCGTCACATTCTACAGGTAGGTCTCCGTCCGCACCTGTTTAATTTCTTCTAAAATCGCATATAGTTAGACTTAGGCTTTTAAGATTTAGGTTTAATAAAAATATAGGCATATTTTAACTTTGTTTTTAATTTTTAAAATAAAATTTAGTATTTTAATTTTAATTTATACTATATTTTTAGAATTATAAATATATATATATATAATATATTTATTTTAAAAATAAAGATATGTTAGATTATTATTATGTAAATAAATACAATTTAATATTTTTATATGTTAAAAATGCAGCATTCTTAATAGTAATACTATATTCTATTTATAAGAATGCTGCATTTTTAACATATAAAAATATTAAATTTTATTTATTTACATAATAATAATTTAACATATCTTTATTTTTAAAATAAATATTATATATGTATATATATATATATATATATTTATAATTCTAAAAATATAGTATAAATTAAAATTAGAATACTAAATTTTATTTTAAAAATTAAAAACAAAAGTTAAATTATAAAATATAAACTATAAAACAATTTATATTAAAAACTGTTTTATATTTATAAATCGTAAAATAATTTATATCTAAAAACTGTTTTATTTTATGTATTTTAAATTTATAACATTATATATATTTATTAATTATTAAAATCTTTATAATATAGATGTGGTCAAGAACAAATTGATGGTCATTGTTTTAAAACTTAAGTGTATATTCTGAAATCTGAAGGCTGTGTTACTGCACTTTCTTTCACCCAGACAGACAAATTTAAGATTCACATATAGAAATAACCTGCCTAAATACCTCCACATTGGTTGAATGCCATAATAACTTGTTGCTTTAGCATTCATAGATCCTTCTTGCTACATTATATCCTGCAGACCTGCTCTATCATTTTCAGGAATAGTACAGTAAGTTGCTTTAGCACCAATCCATTGAGTATAAGTTGCTAATTGCCATCAAAAATTAGGAAAATTTCCAAGAATAGTACAATAAAAACAACACACTTCTTGTTTCCAAGCACCAATTGTAAAATTTAGCTAGACATATAAATCTAAAAAACATAACATGCAGCAACAGCAACAGGGAAAATGAAATTCAAAGTATCTTCCAGTTCCAATAACACTTCTTCCGTTTCTAACATGTTTCTATTGTATCAATATAATTTATATATGTTTATTAATTATTAATATATTTATAATATAGATGTATTTTTATTTTTTTATAATAGATGTCAGTAAAATTTGATGTGATTATTTTATTTATGTCAAATTGTCAAACGGCTAATGTTTTATATACTAAAAGTAAATATAATTTTTCTTTTGAAACATGCAGATTTTCATTTAATGGCTCCGAACAAATCAACTTATGAGGCATGGAAGCATGTGACCCGCGATGGTGTTAACATCAGTTGTAATTTATGTCCACATACTCTCACTGGAAGCTTAACAAGGGTTATGGACCACTTGCTTGGTGTTACAGGGGGTGCAGGTGGAGGTGTTATTCCATGTATAGGTGTTACTCCAGCAATTAGAGCTTAGAGCTATTCTAGAGAAAGAGCAATCCTCTTCAATTATAGGAAAAATGAAGAAGGCACAAAAGAAACAGAGAGTGAAGAAGATTTATCTAGATTCACTTTTGTTATGGCTTCCTCTTCTAGTCTATCCAAACCGGGGAGGGCATCAAAAGAGAGTGGAACTTTGAACACCTTTTGGAAACCAGTAGAGAAACAACAGGTGGATGATGCATTAGCTGATTTATTTTACTCAAATGCTATTCCATTCAATGTTGCAAGAAATCCACATTTTCGTAATGCAATTAAGAAAGTTGCAGAGTTTGGCAAAGGGTACATACGACCATCTTCAGAGGCTTTCAGGACAACTCTTTTGCAGAGGTCAAAAGATAGAGTGACCGAGAAACTAGCTGATGTCAAAGCCTGTTGGAACGAAACAGGTTGCACTATATTGAGTGATGGATGGTCAGATATATGTCAAAGGCCATTGATTAATGTTTTGGTGTCTTCTCCTAATGGTGTTGTGTTTTTGAAAGTGATCGACGCCATGAACCACAAGAAAACTTCTAAGGATATTTTTCAAATAATAGAGGAAGCCATTCTTGAAGTAGGGGTGGAAAATGTGGTTCAAGTGGTACCTGATAGTGCAGCAAATTGTGTGGGGGGTGGGAAGCTGATTTCAGATAAGTATCCACAAATATATTGGAGCCCATGTGCAGCCCATTGTCTCGATTTGTTGCTTAATGACTTGGCCAAATTCCCATGGGTACATGAAGCTATTCATAAAGGGAGAGCAATTGCTAATTTCATACGAAATCATCGTCTCACATTGAGTCTTTATAGGCAGCATGCATCGAGGGAGTTGTTGAGGCCTTGTGAAACAAGATTTGCATCATTTTATATCACTTTGAAAAGAGTGGTTGAAGAAAAACCAGCTTTGAGGCCTGTTATTTGTTCCAATCAGTGGGAAAATTCAGTGCTTTCGAAAGGTCCTAAGGGGAAAAACATAGAGCAAATCATTCTAAACAGCAATTTTTGGGAAAGTGCAGCAAAGGATTTGCTTATATGTGAACCAATTGTTGATGTGCTTTGTATGGTTGATGGTGACTCTCCTTGCCTTGGCATGCTTTATGAAAGCATGGACCATTGTAAGGAATCTATTCAAAAAGCACTAAATAATGTAGAAGCAGAATATATCGAGATATGGGAGACTGTTGATTGCAGATGGAAAATGATGCACACACCTTTACATGCAGCAGCTTGTTTTTTGGAGCCTAAGTTGTTTTTTATTAATAGAAAAGGCGATTCTGAAATTATGGGAGGGCTTTATGAAGCCATTGGAAAGTATGAACCAAATGCAGCAATTGCGGCACTAATCAGAGATCAATGTTGGGATATGAACCAAATGCAGCAATTGCGGCACTAATCAGAGATCAATGTTGGGAATACAAGAAAGGAGAAGTAATGTTTGGAATGCAAGCAGCCAAATATGACTTGGCACGTGTACCTGGATATAGATGGTGGATAAACTATGGAGCACAAACTCCTGAGCTACAACAGTTTGCTGTTCGAATTTTGAGTCAGGGAGCAAGTTCATCAGCTTGTGAGAGGAACTAGAGTTGCTTTGACCACATCCATTCCAAAAAGAGGAATAAATTGATGTCTGGAAAGTTGGGAGATCTCGTCTTTGTTCGCAGCAATTTAAAATTGTTCATGAACAAATCAGCAAAGAACTCTTCCTCACAACAACAAATTCTTGAAGACATAGCAGTGCCTGTTGCAAATGAGCCTGACTTTGCATATGATGAATTGAGTAGTGATACAGATGATGACGATTTAGCATCTCAGCCAAGTGCTCTTTATGACTTGGAGCTTTTTTGAAGTTCTAAAGTCTTGACTATTATTGTACCTTTTTGACAAATGAACATCTTCGCAATCGTGATTTCACATGTTTCTAATGGTTTATATTTTATAAATGTGTCATCTTTTTGTAATGATTTCAAATCTACTTATCAATGTTAAACTATTTAGTATTTAGACAATATTATGGATTTATTACTTATATTTATTAAAAAATAAAATAAAAATACATAAGGCAAATTTAATCCGAATTTTATACTTTTCAAATTTTTTCCTCGCCAAACTTCATCTGAATTTCAAAGTTGCCAAACTCGAATTCGAATTCGAACCTTGTGACTTAGCTCATCGCTATCACTCCTTAAGGGTGTCGGGCTCTATGAAGCATTCTTTCTGAATCTCCCGTGTATGAAAGAGGCAATCATGAAGTATGATCGACCGAAGTTAATTGAACCCTATGATGCGGCATGGAACACCACCATACAACTTGCACGCAGCATGTTTCGTAAGCAGCCCATGGTTCAAACAATAAGCTACCTCAATTTTGACCCAGTCAAATGGTTGCGCCACTCTGCAGTAGGATATGGTTGTTGAGAGGAGAAAAATGGCTGCAACTGAATCAACAAAGATAAGTTCTATTATGTATCATTCCTTTAATTGTTCTATCTAATGATATTTGCTAGATGTCTACATGCTTCATTTGTATCGGGGTAGTTTGATTTATGAACTATTATTAATCTCTTTAAAATGCAGGATGGATTGAGGAGCAAAAGGATGAGGTGACAATTCTTCAGTGAGGTGCAGGAGGCTCCTATGGATATGGATTCATCCCTCGATTACACTCCTGCCATTCAGAGGGAGTTAGATTCTGAGAATTCAAAGCACAAGTTGAGATCATGTCCGGGAAAAGGATTAAGGTTCTGAGATCAGTCAATGGAGGGGAGTTCACTTCCAGAGGACTTTTTTGTAATCTCTATATTGAGAGGGAGTTTTCTGTCCTATGACTCGAGAAACTAAAGTGACTCACTAAGAAGAAGTGAAGGTGTCAGCTAAGTGGGTTGCAGTATTGCAAGGTCAAGTTTTGGAAGGCCTCTTTAGCTACAGAGAACGGAATTGCACAAGGCAATCAACCTTGTTTTGGCATTGGTAGCACCGCAAACCTATTCAAAATAGGGTGATCTGGGATGAGGTCGAGGAGGACTAAGTCTTGGACTCTCGCAAGTCAGTAGTGTCAGAAGTGTGTGTTGGAAACCGTTCCTCTAAGGCAAGCATTGCAGGCAATCTTGGACGAGGAGGTCAAGAGATTGATGCGAGTACTTGGAGGTCCAGAGGGAGTCACAACATCATAAAGTTTTGTTGTAATGTATATTTCTCTGAGACAGAAAAATATGAGGTGAAAGCCCTTGTAGTGTATATTTCTCTGAGACAGAGAAATATGAGGTGAAAGCCCTTGTAGTGTATATTTCTCTGAGACTGAGAAATATGAGGCGAAAGCCCATGTAGTGTATATTTCTTTGAGACGGAGAAATATGAGGTGAAAGCCCTTGTAATGTATATTTCCCTAAGACTGAGAAATATGAGGTGAAAGCCCTTGTACAAGATCACATCTCTGAGACTGAGTTGTGCTTTCCACAATTGGGTGTTGCCATTGTGGGCGTCATGTTGAGACTGCATGACGAGGATATTTGAGAATACCTCCCTAGCTAAGAGGGAGTGTTAGTGTTTTATAGCTGCGGGAGGTATTTCCCTAAGAGAAATTAATCAAAGGCAAGTAGGCCTTTCTTTTTGTAAAACAAATATTATATTTTCTAGGTTGGCCATAGACGAGAGCTCGCCTAGCTTGCTATATAAAGGAGAAGGTGTCTCCACTTTAATCATCAATTCATTCCATTCCAATTTGAATTTCTTCAGCAGCAGGTTCACTATCAAGAGCAGCAGATTTGCTTCAAGGAGAAGTGGTATTATTTTGTGTATTCAAGGAAATCGCTCTATATTCAAGTGCAGATTCATTGTATGAGATTCGGCCTTGCTAGGGCCTGATTTTGAGTGCTATTTCTGCACTTATTTATTCTGATTTATAAGAGAATATTTTGCTGGGTTTTTCTCCCTCAAGTAGGAGGGTTTTCCCAAGGTAAATTCGGTGTTCATTGTTCTCTGTGTTGTATCTTCTGCTTATTTGCATTTCTGATCCTAAATTAACAGGGGGAATGAGGATGCTAGAGGTTTCACCCCACAAGGCATACAAGTAAACATAGGTCCAAACTTGTGAACCCAATAAGTTTAACACAATGGAAAGCATTAGGGATCAAGAGTTGGGGATACTCCATACCTTATGCCACAAAGGATGTGGATAAGAAGATGACTAACACCATGACTCCAAAAGGTAACCTAGTGTAAAGTGTCGAAATGCAAGGATCTAAGGAAAAGCATGCCAATAAGAAAGTGGGGGTCAAGGGAAAGGTATGCCAAGATGTGAAACTTCAAAACTCAAACATTTAGCATTGTCCATGGAATTTGAACACAAAACCTCCACATTAAATTTTTGGCACTTTTGCAACTTTTAACACATGATAGGCATATTGGGGGTGACGAAGAGCATCACTTATGCAAACTTTGACCAATGGAGACCCATTAGAAACTATCTTAAATCAATTATAAATGATGGAAAAAATAAGGTCAAAAATGCACAAAGGAGTTGGGATTCAAGCAAAATTTGGCACTAGAAAAATGATTCCCAACAAGTGTCATTGCATGACTTGACGAAAGCAAGTTCAAGAGTAGGGTCATAAGCATAAGATTTGATCTATGTTATTCGGTTCCTTGCATATGGGTGTCATTGCATAGCTTAATGGAAGCAAGTTCAAGAGCAAGGTCAGGAGAACAAATTCAAGAGTACATTGTGTACCCTATGGGTATGTTTCCACTCCTAGCAATTTTTAAAAAAAATAATAATCCGAATTTTTGAAACAGTTGATGAAATGAAACAATTCAAACCAATCTAAAATTTTTGAACGTCAATAAATTAAGTTTATAAGCTTTTCATCATCACATTGCATCGAAGAGCATAACAAACACTTTAAAATATTTAATAGGAAATATTTAACCAAAAGCGCACCTGAATATGCTTTTAACACTTTCCAAAGTATATTCAACCAAACACAACAAACAGTTAATGAGCTTTCTCGATTATTTAATATTTTATAGGGAATATTTTATTGATTCATTGGTTTTAATAATCTAGGATACATTTATTTATATAACATATATTTTGTATTTAACATTAATTATTTAATAAATGAGAACATTTATATATCTATTTTGGTAGATTAATTATGGTCTTGGGGACTACTCCTTTTGTACTAAAAATATATATAATTTACAATGTAAGCAATTATATGATTGACATGCAAGTTTACGAAGTCCCACTAAAGAGGCATCAGAGATTTTCACGGCTACAATATCAACCAAAAACCAAAATACCCTATATCACCCAAGAAACCAAAAACAACATTCAAATGATTGAAACATAATCTAGTATTCACATTAAATTCTAACCACTGTTAGCATTTAGACCTAATTACCACCATTGTTGGCGTTTGAACTGAGAGCAAAGATCCAATCAATAGTTGCCACTAGGTCCACCCCCATCACATTCTTGAGAAAGTTCCCTGCTAGCTAAGCTTGTTTTCAGACAACCCTTTTTTATTTTATAGTTGGAGGCCACCATAAACAAAACACATGGACCAACCACCTCACCATTCTTAAACAAGAAAGCCACGTTCAAATTGATGAAACCATGGCTATGGACTACCTTTGTCAAGATTTGGTCGGGCCCACCTAGCCATCCTAACTTAATCAATGCGTTCCCCATTGCTTTCACATTATACTTATCCTCTTTAAAAGCCAATAAAACAGCTATAAACATTGATACTATGTTGGAATTCACATGATACCTATGCTCTATGAACTGAAATTCATCTCCTAAAGCCATTCAATTGGCATGACTAATAACGCCAAATTTTGCCTTGAACGCCTTTCTCAATAACAAATCCAAAATGCCCACCCAAAATCCAATCAACGGATTCTTCACTACCAATCTTACAGTTGAATCCATAACTCAAAAACCATTCTAGATTTTGTCAAAAACCAAGGCCCAAATGAAGAAACTTTGTAATTGTCATAAATATAATCCACCTTCAATGTTTATCGAGTGTCAATGTGAATCACATCACAATACTGGCTCTTCATGTTTCTTATGGTTCCAACTCTTTCACATGCTTCATGAGCCATCACTTATTTGAACATGATTCTTGCGTGCAGCCAAGTCTTTCCTACCACTAGCCTTAATGAGTGAAAAGTTATCCTTGATCCAATTTGAGATTATAATTCGAAGGTGGCTGCAAAAAATTTCCAAGCATTAGCTTGCATGTCAATAATGCATTCCAAATTTTGATCAATTGCATAGTTTGCAAGCAAGTGTCCTTCCATGTTTATTTCTTTGTATATATGTTGTATTGATAAAGCTACAAAAGAATTGAGAATAGGCGAGGCTTCCTAAAGTATATTGTTTAGTTTACAAATGGCATTTATGATGACCATAGAATCTCCTTCCACTTGCACATTAGAAATACCAAATGTTTTAGATACTTGAAGACGAAGTAGGAGTGATTGTGCTTCTGCTTCTGCTTCATTGTTGGTTTTTTGCATTAATTTCTTCGACACATCCCCAAAAAAATTCACATTATCATCACTAGCAATGCATCCTGCTCCAAATGGGACCTATTTCCCCTTTGAAACCCCATCATCTTTCATTTTTAGCCAACCTACAAGAGGAGACTACTCATTCCAAATCTACAAACTCAAACTATTCAATGTGATGACAAAGACATAATATTTATTCTAATTGCATAAGGTTTTAATATGTAATCTTTTATGTGCAATGAATTAGATTACTTATATTCCATGTGGAGCTAGATAGTGACCACTATTACTTATATTTTTAGTATGAGATGATGACTAGTAGTACATATTTTTGCGTGTTGATGCCATATGTCAAATTGAACTAAAACAACTAATTAGATGGTAGCCAATGACACTTTATTATATAATTATTGATATATTTATATTTGAATAATAACAGCAATATGTTCTATTAATAATTTAATAGATCATAATATGGTAAATACCCTCACAACTATTGGAATGCACTCAACCATTGGATCCCCTAGCTTTAAAACTGTCACCGAAGGAGTCTATACCCACATAATTATCAACAAGGCAAACTATGTGACCAGATGCACCCACCTCCCCTCTTAGATATGTGTATCCTAATATCTGAGACAGATGGAGATTCAACATATTGGATCTGGTCCAAAATCCTGTACCAATTTGGATTCAGTAAAGTAAGTCAACTAAAACATGAAATATAGTTGGTGCAGAATCGAAGCCGTGTCAAATAAAGTACAATGTTGCTTTTCATATATACTACCCATCAATCTAGCAATATTTAAGGGAGTTTTATGTGAACTTTTTATATTCTAATTTTTTAAAATTTTATGGCAACTTTTCACACATGTTTTAAAATAGCTTAAATTGATTTATCTCAAGCATATCCACATAACTAAACTATTAGTGTTCAAAAAAATGACCAATTTACCTGCCATAAATAAAGAAAGGAGTGCTTTGCTTCTTGGTGCCAAATGATCTACAATTTGTTCTTCTCAAGTAAATCATGTCTTTTTATTATCATAGCACTTTTCTTGCACAATGAAAGGAACTGATTACCTTCCCATAAATTAATGATGGTTACTATTACAATTTTGATCTATGTGTATAAGAGCAAATTTGCACCCCTTATGCAAATTCCCCTTTCACACACCCTCACCTTAGAAAATCAAATCCGAAGGCGAAATTCCACATCACCCAACTGCCTTCCTTCCACTTGGCATCTGTCCTTTGTGTCAGTGAGAGAATATTTGTCAGGGGCGCACGCGCGGCACCTAATCGTTCGCGCGGCACGCTGTCGTCCCTGACAGATTCTTGCATCTGAAGTTGGCAAAGGCGTTACACTCCCGATTGGGAATGAATTGTAACGTCCCTCTTGGACCAACCGACACCGAAAATGGCAAATTCCTCCCATCCCACCTTCAAAAACATCCATTCTCATCTCATTTCATTCTCTAAGCAACAGGTTCACATTCTCTTAGCATTTTTCCACTTCATTTCGTCTCTCAAGCATCATTTCAAGCACTCCATTGCAGCAGTAGCACTCCATCAACTCCACACTGCAAGTGTGAAGCAAGCCATAGAAGCATGGGCTTGGAGTCTTGCGAGACCTCCCTTCATCACAGTTGCGGCTGTGGTGACTTTGCCAAGTCCATAACTCCTCCATTGGCTAGTGAGCTTTTGGGTGGAGGTGGTAACATTTCACTCCTCTCCTTTGTGATTTGATAGAAGTAGCATAATACTGTTGGTAGTGTTTTTGTTCTCTCTTCTTTCCTTTATCGCATATTCTACTTCGTTGCTTACTGGTTGTCCGTGGAGGTGGAAACATCAAAACGGGGGTCTAACTGAGGCAAGCCCCTATACAACCCCAACAATTTTCCCTCTTGCTTGTGTGTAGGTGAACGTACGTGTAAAGCTAGCTGGCAAACAAGCGCTTTTGTGAGATTACCTTCACCACCCTAGCTTTCATTTACTTGCTTTATCATCTTCGTCTCTATTTCTCATACTTTATCATTCTGTTTTTCCCGTCAAAACCAACTAGCTAGGTTGTCAGTTAGTTTTTAGGCAGTTTGTATTGTGTTTACTGTTTTCTGACTGTACGGACGCCAACGCGCTCGAGGGACGCCGGCGCACCACGCTGTCATCCTAGAACTGTGTTGCCGTCCTCAGACAGAGAATTGCCTGAGACACAGTACCAACTCCAAAAACCAGCTCGCCTAGCCCAAACCTAAGTTTAGGGTCTGCAGAATGATAGAAGTACGTTATAGTGCTCATCATTCTCGATCCTTATCCCAAGACATCTTTTAGAGTGAGGTAAGTTAGGGCAGCCCTCCGCTCTCAGCTCTCTACGACTTGGAGCCTTGACATGGTTGGTCCCCGTCTCTTACACTATGTAACTAAATTTTTTTCAAAATCTGCAACTATATTTAGATTCCTACATCACATTACCAAATATAGCATTAATATTAAATCAATGCGACTACTACTTTCTAAGGGAAGTCAAGTTGTAAGACTCAGCCAACTGAAACAACCATACCAACAATTCAGTAAAATTTAACAAAGCACCAAGTGAGATGGATGTTTCAACACACAGAGACGTTTATTGGGAGAAGCAAAATTTTGATATTCATAAAAATCTCCAAATCTTTGTCAAGAAGATTCACCTTGAGAGCATAAAGAATTAGACTATATTGCTTCCCATATTCAACATTTTCATTAACCTAAAATTGGAGGCTAATGACCTTTGTCATATACCAAAATCTGAAACTTAGGGAGCACCATTAACTTAACTACAGAAAATTGAACTTTTGAAGAATCCTTAAACCTGAAAATATTACAGGATAGGCACTAACTCAAACCTAAAGACTCCAGCAATGGTCACGGCACATGGCTGCTGACTAGAATTCCACATGCTACCTCCAACAATCAGTGTTACACGGGGACGCGTCCCCCCCAAAAATCTTGTTGTTTCCGAGACTTGGACGTCTCTGAGACTTCAGGGAAACGTCCCCCCGCCGTCCGCCCATTTCTCCACTGCCTCCGAGACGTCTCTCTTCTGAGGGGACTTCTAGACGTCCCTGAGACTTCCAGACGTCCCTCGAATTGCAAGAAACTTCCAAGCATCCCCCCTAAAAATGCAATAAAAAATGATTTTTTTTTTAAAAACAAAAGTATAAATTATAAATTATAAATTTTAAAGTATTTTTAAAAGGCTAAATCGACCATGCCTTTGACTTTTTCTTCTATTTTCATTTTGCTATTTACACAACTGAGCCGTGGGCATCTGAGTTTGGGCGATTGAAAGTTACAAGTATATAGGATTTTTTTTCTATTTATTTTTGTTTATGCTTTGTTGGATGTCCATACCCGTCCCAAAGCTCCGATTCACGTTGCAACCGCACAAGTAGGGAGGGGTCAAACCCTAAAAAACGTGCAAGCATGTGCAAGGCATGTGAACTATTAGACTGAATACCTCAAAGAAATGTCATCTTGTGGGATACACTATTGACTGTAATTATGAATCATGATATGATGATTATGAAATTCAAATTATGAAACATCTAGTTCTCATCCAATGTCTATCAAGTATATTTTCATTTTGATTTTCAATGTTCACTAGTTCAATGAAATCATTGCAAAGTGTTTAAAGTTTACTTATTCCTTAGGCTTCTACAGTTATACATCTTTTTATTGTTAATGATATAGCAGCTTCGGTAGCTCCTTCCAGCTCAGCTCCCTCGTGGAATCATAAATTGAATAATAGCCGTTGGCTATTCAATTTATATTTATTGTTTTGTATTTCATATTATGGCCGACATAAAAGAATTCGAAACTCATTAGAAGATAGTTAATATTTATTTGAGGCCGACTATCATTATAGGCCAACATGAAGGATTTTAAGAGAGGCGTCTCTCTCATTCACTTGTACATATACTTCTTGTTTCGTCCATTGTAATCACTCTAACTGAGTTCGGTCCTTCACTTCATTTCTGTCTGCTCAAGTGCGAATCTGATTAAGTGCCAATCTGTTCAAGTGCGAATATATTATCTGGTGGAGTTCGATTACATCATCATCAGTTCGATATTCACATAAGTTCTATAGTATCAAGTGCAAACTTATTATCAGGTGCGAATACAAGTTACAGGGCATCATAAGCAACGCTAATATTGTATTCAGTGTGGACTTAAACAGATCGAAGTCTATTCAGTTCAATCAGATCATCAAGGCAAACTTTACACAGTGTTGAGCTAGCACAGATTGAAGACAATCCGATGTACAGATTGAAGACCATTCAACACAAAGCGAACACTGCCAGATCTGTGTTCAGTCATTGCCAGGTGTGATTTACCATATTGCCAGGTGTTGTATATCGGTCTTGTGTTAGACCTCATTGTAATGTGTAAAATTGCCACTGTTACATCAAATATAAGAGAGATCTTTGTTGCTGGGTTTTTTCTCCCTCAAGAGGAGGGTTTTCCTAGGGTATATGTTGTGTTATTTTGTCTGATTTTTGAATTACTTTCTGTGCATTTAATCTGTTCACTTAAATTCAACATTTATAACTAATTTTTCAAGTACTATATTTATTTCAGCGCCACCCCCTCACCGCCCCCCGCCGTCCCCAAACTTAGACCCCTCATCCCCATGCCCCCAAAAACACGTCCCCTGCTGTCCCCCCATCCCCGTCCCCAAAACCCCGTGGAACACTGCCAATAATCCTTTCACAACAAATATGGTAAGACTTAATGGCCTATTTATAGTTACTTTTTCCTCTTATTGGTCTCTACTTTTGCTTGTGCAGTAAGCAATTTTACATTTAAATTTTGTTTTAAATATATATTTTCATATTCTAATTTCTCATATTATACTACTCCAATAAAGCATTTGGTGCTCCCTACCTCCTATATGCCAGCCATAATACAATGTGGGCTGTTCTATATCATCCCCTGGAGATGTGGGGTTATGGGTACAAGCATAGGAATGGGAGACCATTAACATTAGGATACTTGAGTAAATGAATATAGGAACATATTATATATAAATTTACTCACCCAAATTTGTTGGTACAAGGATGGTGATGTGGTCCTTTTTCCCTAGTTCAGCTCTTGTTGATAGAACTCTGAAGGAGGCATGGAATGCTAAGAAAGCCTCTTTTTGACATCTTAGAGTTTTGGGTTGTGATTTTTATGTGCATAATATGAAGGAAACAAGAACTAAGCTGGATTTTAAACCAAACAAGTGCATCTTTATTGGGAATTGTGATATAAAAAAATACGAACTTTGGAACCCAAAAACAAATAAGGCTGTTTACAATCATAATATATTATTAGGGAGGTTTAAAAGCCTCCAAAACAAGAATGGTCAAGAAAGCAAAAGCCAAAAAAGGTCTACTTTGAAATTAAAAATGGAGAATGTATATCTGAATTATGAATAAACAAAAAAAAAAAAGGTTAACTAGAAGAGGAAATAAATTACACCCCAATCTTGAGGAAATCTACTTAGGAAATAAGGCAACCATAAAGCTATAGTCCACCTAGTTTTTGTTTTGCTTTTTTTTTTATATGCTATTGATAATGATCCTAGAATTGCTGGTTAGGCACATGATTCAAAGGAAAGTAAACGATGGAAAAGGACCATGGATGAAGAAATGGAGGCCTTGGCCAAAGATATGGGGTGATTTGGCCAAGCGGCTCCATACGAGAAAACCCATTGGTTGTGTCATGTCCCCGAAATCGTAACACAAAGATAACAAACATTGGAATAAGTGAACACGATGAAAACAAAATACATATTAAAAACATCAACTATTTAATATTATTATAATTATAATTATCAAAAAAAATAAAAAAATAATATTATAATTATAGATATTAAATAACATTGTAATTACCAAAATATAAATACTAAATATTATAATCATTATAATAATGTGAAATACATAATATATATATTGACAATTTATTTAATGTTAGAATATGAAATATTAAAATAAACATCCAAAATAAAATAATAAAATAAATATAATCTAAAAATCATTATAAACATCAATAATAATATTATAACTATAAATGATTATCAAAATAGACATAATTCTGATCTTAAAATAATAAGAATCGAACCACTAAAAGGCAACGATTCCTACCACAAAAAGAAGTGATTATAAAATAAAACAATGAAATTAAAAGGCATGGGTAAAGCCTGTCCAAAGGCAGCGATCAAGGGAGGAGGACATGACTTCTCACACCGTAGCAATATTTAAGGGAGAACATCTTCAAAACAAAGGCATCGATGGATAGAGTGAGGAATATTTTAAGCAGAAACAAATAAAAAGAATGCAGCAGATATGTGAAGGAATATATTCAGAGTTTTAAGCAGATATAAAAAGATATAAACAGTCAGCAAATGTAATAAAAACTACAGCAGCAGACATGGGTTGCATATAAGTAATTAGTATGTAGTGTGCATTTTACATATAATATATGTATATATATATATATATATATAGATAATATGTAAAGGCAAGGGCAATGATTAGAAATAATTACACACACACATATATACATTCGATTATGCAATAATGATGCTTGCAGCAATTATTGAGCCTTATTAGTAATTACGATCTTAATATAAAAAATGAATAGGTTAATATTTATTTATATATGTTTTTATCCTCTGATCAAAACACGGCCGATTAAGATTGAAGGAAGATGATTAAGGAATAAAGAGTCATGGGAAGACACAGCCGATCAAGTGATGTACTCACTTAGCAATAATATTTAGCATATTTGAATATAAGAAACAGATATTACTAATTTGATTATTGGTGTAATGCTTTCTTTAGTATTATCATGATGATAATGAGGTTGATTATTGGCTTAAAGAATCAGTAATAAATGCAAATGTATTTGATTTGCTAAAAGATTGTCTTCTCTATGTTTGTAAACCTACTAGGGAAGAAGGGTTTGAACATGTGGTGCCTAAAAACCCCACTTAAGGTTACGCCCCTAGGACCCTAGGCAGGGAGGTGCCATGGAGGGGTGGCAAGTCCACCTAAGGTACCACTAATCCCAAAGCAAGGATTGGGCCATGGAGGGGTGGGGGTCCTACCTAAGATTCCATTGCGGCCATGGAGGGGTGGTAGGCCTAGGCCACTAAGTGCTCCAATGGTTTCCCCCAGTAGGTCATGTGTTTTCCGAGAAGATGTCATGGGTGGAGAATGCAGTTACAAGTCCCCTAGAGTGGAAGGTTGTAGGTTACAACCCCTTGAACTTAGCCAAGGACTTCGGGCGGATCTATCCACATGGATAGAGAATGCAGTTACAAGTCGCTAAGAAGGAAGGGTTGTAGGTTACCACCTTTGTACTAGGGATCATGGCTTCAGGCGGATCCATCCATGCCACCCCTCATGTGTTTTCATGATTGCATTTATGAATATATTTATATATGAATATCTAGATATTAATGCTAACAAATATATGTGTATGTGGAAATGTGTTAATATGGTGGATGCAGATTTCAAACCAAGATTATTTCATTAAAGAGAACATTTATTTGAAAAGAAGAAACCCTAAACCTAATCTATAAGCGAATTCTAGGACAAACCGGGTAAGGGACATTACAGGTTGCAAATGGGAATTCAAGAAGAAATTCAACACAGAAGGTAAAGGAGAGAAGTGGAGAGATTTGATTTTGGTGAGATCTTCTCTCCTGTTGTTAAGTTAAATTATATGAGAATTATTTTAGCCATTGGTGTTGCCTCTGATCTTGAAGTAGAATAGATGGATGTGAAGACAACTTTCCTACGAGGGGATTTTGAAGAAGAAATCTACGTCACTGCAAAAGAAATTACAACTAAAGAAAAGAAGGATTTGATTTGTAAGTTGAAGAAATCTGTTTATGACCTAAACAGTTGTTGTAAGTGTTTGGACTTGGATTTGTATGAATCAAACCTAATCACCATGTATATTTCAAAGAGGTTGGTGACTAGTTTGTTATCATAATATTATATGCTGATGACATGTTGCTAAATGAAAACAATAAAGAAATGACCAACTGTGTTAAATTCCAACTCTCATCACAAATTGATATTAACAATCTTGGTGGTGCAAATTTTATTTTGGGCACGGAAATTAAAATGGATTGTTCAAACAAGAAACTCTAACTGAATCAAAGGATATATGTTGAAACTATATTGCAATGGCTTAGAATATAGGAATGCAAATCCATTAATGTTCCTATTTCAATTGGTTTGAGGTTATCTCTAAAACAAGTTCCCACAACAAAAGTATATCGAGGAGACATGTCATGCACTCTATACAAATGTAAATGGAAGTATACTGCGTGCCATGGTATGTATTAGACCAACAATTTCCCATGCAATAGATATTTGGGCAGATTTGTGTCAAACACAAGAAGGGAATATTGAACTATAGTAAAGAGGGTGTTTAGATATTTGTGTGACATATTACATTAAGCAAATTTGCTACCAAAGAAGACCTAAGATGGAAAGATTAGTAGATGTGCAAGGCTTTGTTGACGCCAATTGGGTTGGAGAAATTGATTGCCGAAGATCTATAAGTGGTAATGTGTCTACTTTGTTCGGTGGACTAGTTAGAAAGAGTTATGTGATCATTCCAATGTCAACTATAGAAGCTAAATACATGGCAGCAATTCATGCATTGCACTCGCAAGAAATTGAATACAAAAGTTGTGCTTAGATGTTGATTTTTTCCAAAAAATTGTAAGGATAGATTGTGATAGTCAAAGTATAATGTGTTTAGCATAAAAGGCTACTTGTCATGCTCAATACAAAGCATACTAGTGTGTAGTATCATTGTGTTAGAGACATAGAGAAAGACAATAAGGTATTATTGAAAAAGTTTGATGTATTGGAGAATGTTGTTAACTCGATTAATAAGTCTATTAACACTAAGAAGTTTTCTTGGTGCAAGAAATTAATCACCATAGCTGCCCTTAGTAGTTGATTTTATATATGGTTGCCCCCCACACAAACTATTCAAAACACATGGGAGATTTATTAGATATGAGTTGTATACTTTGCATGTTCCACACCAAGTTTGGGTGGGTAGTGACCTCATATAGGGTTCAAGGGCAGCATCCCCTCAAATAATTAGCACTTATTTGAAAGGCAGTTATAAATATTGTATTGTAATACCGCTTACTGATTTCCTAGAGTAAGGTGCTTATAAATACTTGCACATGGATTAAGGTTAAGTACAACTGCAAAATCATCTTTTTGTATTGTGAATGATTGAGTTAATATAATTAGTGTTGTTTTCCCTAAGGTTTTTCCCAAAAGAGTTTCCCTAGGATAATAATCTTGTTACATTATGAGTGTGCCATTATTTTCTTTCTACAACATTTAAGATTATGCGTCTTCTTGTTGTATATGTTTCTAAAAAATTAGTTGTTTTGGTTTTTGTATCATTAAGGGAAAATGCATTCCACAAGACAAGCACCTACAGTAGAGTGCTTTATTTATTGAAAAACATGTATTGGTGTACAATGCACTCAGAATCTCTTCAATTGATGCAATAACAAACATCATGACCTTGGTTGTTGGATTGCATATAACACAAATTCAAAACATCTTTCTTTAGGATTATCCTGCTCCTCCTCCTAAACCGAGTAGCACTAGCACCTACATCATTTGTCTATGCTGCCTAGAACTATCTGTCATGTCCCCTTTCTGTAATTATCTATGTTATGTACAAAATTGCCCATTTCCTATTTTCCACATCTCCCTTGGCCTCATTTTGTGTACATGTTCTTCCCCTTTTATCCCCCACATTCAGTATAAGGTCCCCAAAGTCCATAAGTTCAAAAACATGCTTAATCTTCCAAGTGTTTGTCAGTCATTGAAGTTTCGGAGTTCCTCATCCAAGCATGCTTTCCTGTCTAATTCCAACCTTTCCTTGGTCCGCATCGGACTTTCAATCTTCAAGTATCCCCAACTCTCAAATTCCAGTCTTCAAGTATCCCGAACTCTCAAATTCCAATATTCTCGCCATTGTTTTGTTTGACCCCAACACATATGTAATGTCCCCAATTTGAAAGTGCCCTAATTTAGCCCTAAATCTCAGTTTTCAAATGAACAACCTAATTGAAGCCCTGCAAACAGGTTAGAAACCATTTACAACCAAAAATCCAATAAATTGACTATCTTAATTAAGCATCATCAAATTCTCATCAGAAATATAAAATGGATCATAAGGTGTTTTAAATTTGTTTGAGAAGCTCAACCATAGGAGAGCATAGGATAAGATGACCTTGATAGGGTGTTGTTGGATCCTCTGCCCTAGGCCCAAGAGCAAATATACCATCCCTCTTGGCCTCATGTAGCCTATGCCATCCATATGAGGTGGTGTACCCAATGAGGTGTCCACATCCCATTATCCCCTCATCTTGCCATCCATTTCCCTCTCCCTATGATTGGACTTCTTGTGTTGATTCACCATGGTGGAGGGATAAGGTTACAACAGGTTGCCCCAAAAGCCCATCTCTCCTAAGCCCAAGGGCAGTACCCTCTGTACCCCCTTGGCCTCATGGGGCTCATCTGGTCCCCACCTTGAAGTGGTGTACCTAGGAGAGTGCCCCATCACCGTACCCCTCTTGCAATCCCTCATCTCCTCAACCATGGCTGAAAACATTCACGACATATAACGAATAAACTGTGGAAAAAACATTACTTCAGTTATACTTAATATACACTGATATATTTAAACAGTCATAACAGCAATGTATCATTAGTATTTCAAATATCTAATAAACAATCACAATTATTAATACTAAATTATACTGCAACTGCATAATTATAAATCAGATTTCATACCACAAAACTCAGAAAACCAGACTGCTGCACATATGCCAAACAATTAATTATTTCTAATTTAGAAGGTACAGATTTCTATTTCCTTTCATTCAATGATTTAATATTCAGATGATATTCTCTTTTACTGATGATTCCCTCCCCATTGGTATAGACCTCACTTCTTCTTGAATCTATAAACAGCTGAGAGACGACCCCCTTCATAATATGTATTCGTCCAAGAGGCATGTCCCTCTGTTAATGATTACCGTTTAAGGGATAATTAATACTTATAATATTATCCCTTAAGTTTATAGCTAATCTTCTTTGAGGGAGATTGCTGTCTTTAACTAATCTCTACAACCGCTTTTGTTTACTTATTTTAAATGTCACCTTCACACTTAATCGCTGCATTCCAATCGCTGCCTTTATGATAGACGTCTGCCTTAAATCGTTGCATTTTATTATATAAATCACTGCACCTGCTAATGATGATAGTTACTACTCTTTCTAATATTAATCGATGTCTTTTATCTAATACTGATCTTGTACTAATCTTTTTTCACTGATTTGTCTTATGCTTGTTTATATATATAAACATCATGAGTAAAGTTGGCCACCTATGACAAATTGAACTTGATTTTATTAATTTAATTAATTTCATTATACTAGTCGGCCAAGATTTAGTATTACATTTCCGGGGGCATGACAACACATTGTAATGTCATTGATGGTCTATTTTGGCACCATAAATTATTCCAATTAGGTTGTCCCACCTAGGAACATTAGGGTGTGGATTCACATATACACATGGCATTAGAGGATGAAAACAACATAGCTTTCATTTAATGAAATGATTACAATATAAAGCTGAAATTTCTAAGATCTAGTATCAACCATTGTTATGGATGATACAAAAATGAATGCATTCATTCAAGGAGCATCATTTGTCAATCTCTATATACAAACGTTGTTGGAAACCATTTTGAGCACTTATGTTCTATTGTGTGGATCTAAGTACAAAAACCCACAAATGTATCTAAGATTAGAGGCCAAAATCCCTTTGATTTCAAATGTTAGAGGACACCACCCGTTTGGCAAGAGAACGATCTCACTCAAGGTTGCATTGGAGCTTCATTTGGTTGATGTCTTCCGCAATAACAAGACAATTTATCATTGTTCATTGTTGTTATAATTTGTTGTTATTGTTGAACATTTGAATGTACTCAAATTTTATTTGTAATAAGGAAAGGAGTTTGAGTTACATCTATTATTTGTTGGGTTATTGTTTAGAATGTACTAGTAATAATGTGATGTAAATACTAAATAGTGATTAAATCTGAATTTGATAAGATGTGAGTTAGATACTAAAACTCAATATTATTTGTCCCAAATACTTATCATTTGAGAAGGGTTTAAAATCAGTTTGAAGTCAAATTTGCATAATTATTTGGGATTGGGACATTACACTATCCTAAACAACCAAGTTGGGTTAATAACATGATCATGATCCACAACATTATTTCCACTTGTTCAAGCTTTCTCTCCCTCTTATCCAACTATTCAAGCACTCACTAACATGGCTTTCCTTCATCCAAGTAGAACACATGACTAACTCTCTGATTCTTTTGAATTGATAAGTCAACTACTCTTGGTAAACCAAGGATTTCAACCATCTACCTCCCAAAACCTTGGATCACTTAGCTTAGTTGCCCTGAATAGTAGCCTACTAATAACATACCTAGAGTGACACAACTATAACCATGGCTCTATGATTATGCTGTACTCATCAACCCTAGAATCAACCACCCTTAATCAACCAAAGTCTTCAACCATCTACCCTCTTAAACCTTGGATCACCCATTATAGCCTCTTTGCAAAGCAACCTTTGAATAACACAACTAGGGAAACACGGACACAATATCTATATACTAAGACTATTAATTAGGGACTTTCCCTCCCATTCAACCATTGCCCAACCCAATAGTAACAAACCTCCTTGCAACATCACCTTTCCTTGTAAATCTTACACTCATGGGGATATCACACAATCGTACATGTGATATTGTCACCACAAATCAATAGCATACAAATCACATGATACTCACAACCACCCTGGTGCATTTTTGCAAGGACAGATTAAGTGAGATAGTTATAGATGGATCCTCACTGCTACAGGGACTAAAAAATTATATTCAAACCACCATGAAATGATGGCATGACAAAGAAAATGTAAATTCTTGTAATTTGTAACTTGCGTGGATATGCAATTTATGATGATTTTTTATGACAATCATCATAAAATCATATCATTAATCAACATGCTGTCATATTTGTGTGATGATGTGATTTTGTACTTTATTTGCATTCAAGTCTAATAGAAAACACTCTCCCAACATCTTATAGTCTCATTTGATACATTTTGCATAAACTTTATGATTTTTAAAAGAAATTTAAGTATTTTTTCAAGTTGTCGAGTGGGAATATTTTTGGTCTACTATGTCCAAGTAAGCTAACTATAATTTTTGTGTATTCATTTTAATAGTAAATGAATTTAAATAGATGGTTTTATGCCCTATAACCCTAACCCTAATTTTGAAATTTCCTAATACTAACCCTAAACCCTAAATATATTTAGGGGTTGGGGTTACAATTAGGGTTTTTACTAGATCTGGTAAAATACTATATTGCCCTAACCCTAACCCTCAACATATTTTTAGGGTTTACGGCTAGGGTTAAGCTTTTTCTTAAATGCTTCAGTATGCCTTAACCCAAAACCCTTAATTTTTCCCTATTACCAATCTTGGTTCACATTTGTTGGTTCAATTCATATATTTGGTCAAAAAAAAAAAATCAGTTGAGATTGTTTTGGGCTCATCCATAAAATATCATATAAAAATCATAAATATATACATATTTGTAGTCTATAAACAGGAATTAAGTTCAAAATGCCAAATTGCACCATATAATAAACAAAACCACCATAAAATTAAAAATATTACTTCACTGGCAATTAGTCAAACTCCAATGTCAAGATAGATATTCATTATTTAATATTAAAATATAAAAAATGATGTTATTAAAAAAAGTCAAACATAATTAAAAAGCTTTATTGGTCCTAGGACTCCCATCATATTTGGCAAACATCATTAAAAAGCTTCTTTTTCATTTCAATTATTTATCTATGCCCAACAATTGAAAACAACAGCTAATGCACCACAATAGAATTTTTTGTGATAGTTATAGTTTGAAGGTCAGCAACGAAGGCTCTACCAACACCCGCGTATCCTAGAACCCAACCAGGAATCCATAACCGCAGAGAGGCTTCAAAGCTGTGCAGCACCTGCTCAAGAACATCGCACAGGCCCAAAGTACTGCAGCATCAAGAGCATTCTGGATTGCACACCTTTGATGGGCAACTTCACAAGCAAGCAGTGGCACTTCTCAACGGAAGAGCTCCAGCTGTTAGTGAAAGGAGAAAATCCCTTCGCTGATCCAACAATGCACAACTTACAAGGTATTCATGATGGCTATAATTCCATGCCCAAATGCCTCTAGATTCAGCCAAAAAAGATCCACAGAAAGTTTAAATGACAAATGTTTTTTGCAAGTCAATTTTTTCTGAGTGGGTCTTCTCTGGGTACCATCAACATTGCTTGTGTTTGTCATGGGTTCACCCAAGTTTGTCTGAGACAAGCCCACATTCGTCTGTGAGTCTCCTCGCAGAATACCCTAGCATACCAAATCTGAATCCAGACTGGGTACCTCAACCAGCCAATTCTGAGGACAAATCAGTAACACAGTTTTCCTTGGGGTTTCTCAGGGACGGGGTTTTACTAATGCTTTACTTAGTACTACACCCTAACTAATATTAAATTAATGAGCACAAATGTATGCTAGATTTGTTTTTTATTAGTACTTAGTACCAAGACACAAACAAGATACCTGGTCTACTTACATTTGGGCTCCTTTGAGTGTATTCGCCTCGCTTTATAACAAGTTCTGGAGGCCTATAAAGCAATCGACAATGCTGCACATGTTACAAAATGCTTAGATCAGTTGCTTGAGATAAACACTTTTCTGTAGCATGAAGAATTGTGTCATTATTTGAGTATATGTAAAGCTAAGTGCTGATGCAATCATATTAGTACAGCAAGTGTAGGTTATAAGAATAATATAGACATGATTCATGAAAAGTGCCTTCAGGTGTCGAGTCATCAATAAATCCATTTCTCTGCCAATAGGTGTAAAAAATTACATTTCAACCATTCAATTAAAATCAAGTATTAGATGAGCATGATATAAAAGTAATTGCATCATTTATACATCCTCTTCAGTGGACTTCAAGAATTTATTTAAGTACCACATTAACTACTTTTGTAAATGTTTTGATTTTGAATGGCAAATAATTTACTAGTATGAAGAAATAATTTATTAAATTTAACTAAAACTGCAACATTAACCGCCTGACATATTTTGTCATGAACACATAATATGCACAAAGTTATGTTTGTGAGAAGTGCACCTTTTATCACTCATTTTATCATATTCAAACTTTTCAAATATTCAGATATAGAAAGTGTGCCACTAAATTATAATCCCTGTGCCTAACTTGCAATAGACTTAAAACCATAGACCTATAGTTAGACAAGAAATCCACATTTATAATGTTGCGAAAAAAGTTAATGGCAAAACTAGCTTGTGCAATACCAATGATTGGTGGATGGCAGTTAATGTTTTTTAAATATCAACTCTCTGGTTGGTGCATTATAATCTACGTCTGTTGTACTTTTTAAGTTGTTACTGTTGTCTATAATAATCACCATATACAAAATACTGGAGTGGCACTGTAATGCCCCAAATTCTCAATGTATTTACCAAGATGTTTTTTGTCAAGATGGTTGAAAGATGACAACTGTCCTTATTAACATTTTTAACTTTAAGACTACAAAACATTTGACCTATTAATATCTAAATTTTGGGGAGCATGAAAGGATTTTCTCCCTATTCCTGCCCTTTCTTCCTGAACACATAATGGATATCCACCACCAAAAAATTTTGCAATAGTGCTGAAGCTTAAACCTTTCTACATTCTTTCAACAAAAAATTTTAGTTTCTTTTGCAAAGTATTAGTAGTTCATTTTCATAAACTCTAAAGTTCACATTTCCAGCTCTAATTTCTTTCCAGAGAGAAGTTTTCTTTTGCAAGGCATTAGTTGTCCATTATCAAAAACTTTACTTTTCTTATTTCCGGCTCAATGTTCTTGGAGCATTGATTTCACTGCCTTGTATTTTTCTATGTGAAGAACAAGCATGTTCTTACCCTGGATTGATTACCACTATGGAGTTCCTTTCTGAGATAGCCCTCACCCTCATCACTCTATTAAATAGCACAAGGAAAAGAACCCCTACTCGCAAGGATGCTACATTGCCCTTCAAAGGTTATGGTAAATGCCTATACAATAATCTAACGATTGCTTGAGCATTATTCGTCTATAAAAATATAGCATCTGTCTAAATGCTTTGGTAAATGCTCCAAAATTGTCAATTTCAGTGGGTTGGAGATAATGTTCCTCAGGCTGAGTGGAATGTGGAAATTGACATTTAGTCACAACATTTTATCTGCATTTTCTGTCCACTATATGTCCTATTCATTCTCGTAACCTTTTTCTTCTCCCTGAGATGACCACAAAACTGCATAATACAATCCAGAGGGTACAACCATAGTTTACATACTCAGCAAGTCTCTGAGTACTTGTCGTTTCATTTTTTGCAGAAATTTTCACAAGGTATACTCACCAAGTCTGTATAGCAAGTCAAGGATGAACATTCACCGATTTTTTAGACAAGTAATTGTCAAAACTCAGCAAGTCTGAGCAGAAAACTCACTGCTGCTGTTTGCCCAGGAAAAACGTGGGTTTCATGCGAATTCATGCCTTTAAAACCCTTCATCTGCCCCTCCTCAACACACAGCAGAAAGCAAGCATTCTAGAGCTAATTACAAAGATTTTTTTAGGGGATTTGAAGAAGAAATTTCTAGAATTTTGGATTTACATCAAGTTAGTTCCAATTTTATTTTTTAAGCATTTAAATTTGTAAACGATTTCAAGTTTCTTTAGCATGTCAAATGTACGTAGTTTATTGAATTGAATTGATTCAATTTCTCTAAAATTGTGGATTGATTAAAATTTAAATAATATACACTGATTTGAATCAATTTTTTTCTTTTCTTTTTATTAATATAGGGTTTATGTTTTAGAGTTAAGAGATGATATTAGCATATTTTTATTAAATTTGTTAAATTCAATTCTCATTTACAATATTACAACTAAATTTTTTAAATGCATTTGAATTTTACATGATTTTTTTTAAATAATTCATGTTAAAATTGCATTTTTTTTAATCACTAATTATTGTTCTTATTGATATTGCAAGTTAATATATAATCACAATGGCATTTGGCTATACATTTGATTTGAACTCAGCAAGTGGAAGTCATCGCATTGGAAAGAGACCCCCTAGAAGCCGTGACCCCACTTGGAAATATGGCACAATTGAATTGGTTGCGAGGTTCATGATTTGTAACTAGTGCAAGAAGAAACTTAGTGTAGGCACCAATTGCCTCAAATAGCATCTTGCAAGCAATCCTAATCACGATGCTAATCCATGTGAAGCGGCCCCGAAAGAAGTGAATTGAGAGATATTGGCCCTTCTTGCAACATTAAATGAAAAGAAATTGGAAAGGGGTAAGGCACAAGCAGCCATACAAGAAGCCATTGCTCCTAATTAGTAATTTGCCAAGAGAATCTGATGTGGATATGCAAGGCATTGTGAGCTCTAGTCACAGTCAATGTATGCATGGCCCATCCTCCTCATCCAACTCGAGTAGAGCTCGATGGCAGGAGTTTCTTGTGCCTAGAAATGTACCAAGAGCACAACCTTCATTGGAAGCAACAGGATGGAACAAAGAGGTGCACAAAAAAACAAATAAAACAAGTGCAAATTTTTGGTATTACTACAACCTTCCCTTCAATGTGGCAAGGAGTCCATATTGGAAGTGTTTGGTGACAACATTGACAATTGCAAAGAAAGGGTACAAGGCACTTCTCCAAGAGATTAGATTGCTCCAATATGATATTGGAGATGTACAACAAGTTGTGAAAGACCCAAAGAAACAATTGCAAAAGCTTGGATGCACAATTCTTTTAGCTAGGTGGACAGGTGGAAGTAACCACACCCTTCTCAATTTTTTAATGGCTTCAAATGGTGAGATAATGTTTTAGAAGTCAATTGATGCCTCTAAAAAAATAAAGAATGCAGAAAACTTGAGCTTGATGTTGGAAGAGGTTTTAGTAGTGGGCATACAAAATGTTGTCCAAGTTGCTACTGACAATGCAATGACATATGTGGCAACCGGAAGATTCCTTCAAGAGAGGCATCCAACACTTTTTTGAACCCTTGTGCAGCTCATTACCTTGACCTTCTTTTGGACATAGGCAAAATTGATTGAGTGAGATTGATTGTAGAAAAACCAAGAGATAAAACACTTCCTCATAGATTTTTAGACTCAATTGATACATTTTGTAATAGACTTTTGAAAAAAATAATTGTATATTTTTGTGTTAGTAGGTCCCTCTATTATGCATGTCGAACCCATGTGAGTCCAGTATGGGTCCCTCCCAAAGTACACCCAAGATACCACTTGGGTGATACCTTGGGTATACACGAGAGAATACCAACATACCCACAGCTCGTGGGGCTTAAAAACACTTAAGCATTTTCCGAAACAAAAAAACCTCCCAATTTGCTCACCTTAAAAAGTGGATTTTAATGAGTTTGCAACTCATTTTACAAACACAAAAGTTTAAAAATTGCATTTTTTTCCTCCAAGCTTCCATTACTAAGTTGTAAAGGTTGGTTCATTTTGTTTCAAAGGTGAGGACTACAGGGTAGTTAAACCTACACCAACAAGTTAGGAATAGATGCACGAAGAAAAGATTTAACCATCATAGGTGAGTAAATCTTTCATTTTTTCAAGTTTTCAAGTTTTTTTTTGGTGAGTTCACAATTTTTCTTTGAGCTTTTTATGCATAATAAGGGGTGTTATAATACCATTTTTTTCAGTTGCAATGTTGTTAATTTGTATGGTTTTTATTTCAGGTTCATACAAAATGGCCGGCAACTTTAGTTCAATTGCCACAAATGCAAAGAATTCATTTAAATTTGATGCATCGTCACCTCTTTGACGACATGTCATGATGATTCAACAACTCCTTGGTGGTGGGGGTTATCTTTGGTGTCGTAAACAATGTCAAAAAGAGTATAAGAGCTTGTTTTTTCAAGTGAAGGCTCACTTCTGCGCTATTCTTTTACAAGGAATAAAAGTTTGTCCTAGGCCAAATAAAAGGGTTGTCAAGCAACAAATATTGGCTTATATTAAAGAACAAAAGGATGTTGACATGGCAGGTAATAGATCAAAGGCTCTTGAAAATCCTCTTGCTAAGAAAACCAGCTAGTGGCTTATCACAACCAACTGGCCCACATCCTTCCATGTCAATGCCACCACCTTTTTGAGAAGAGATTGTTTTCGTTTCGTGAAAAAGAGTCCCATTAGAGAAGGCCTTCAAAAATGATGCAATGAAGATTGCAGATCAAAGCATTGCTCATTGCATTTATAGCAATGGGTTTCCTTTCAACCCTGCTAGATCACTTTATTGGCGAGATATGGTGACGACCTTTTCCAAATGCACCTTCTAATCATGTTAGTCCTAGGTATGAAAAGGTGCGAACCACCTTATTGGCAAAAGCAAAAGCTTCAACAGAGGCATCATTCAGAGCAATCAAGGATACATGGCCCAAAACAAGTCCCTTGATCAATGGTATAGCAATGTCACCTAAAGGGGCAATGTTTTTGAAGGCAGTGGATTATGAGGAGTAAGTAAAAGATGCAAGTTTCATTGCCAATATCCTCATTGAACCCATTGAAATAGTGGGCTTTGAAGATGTTGTCCAAGTCATAACGAACAACGCTAAAAATTGTAGGGCAGCTAGGTCTATGGTGGAGGATATATATGGTCACATTTTTTGGACACCATGTGCAATCCACCCACTTAATTTGATATTGCAAAAGATTGGCACACAAATTGAGTGGGTCAAACAAATATGTATGGAGGGCGAGGAGAACCAAATGTTTGTGACTAATCATCATATGTCACAAGGCATCTTCAGGACCTTCTCCAAGTTGAAGTTGTTGAAGGTAATTTAATTTTTTGTTTTAATATATTTTTTTTTTTTAACTTCTATTTTTTATTGTTGATATATGACATGTATTTTTTATACCATGTTAGGTCGCTGAAACTCAATTTACATCTCACACAATCGTCTTAAGACGACTTGTGAAGGTGTGAGAAGCTTTCAATTCTATGGGCATCAACAATTTGTGGAGAGTATGGAGGCAATCATGCACAAAAAGAGCCTAAAAAATGCATCTCTTAGCATTTGCTTTATCGTCAAAGTATTAAAGCAAAGAGATACTTTCATTGCCAAGGAGAGAGCCACCATATAGGGATGAGGAGGTTGCTATTGACTACAAGGCTGCATTTAGAAAGATATTTTCAGATGAAGATACCCAAAGTATTGTCTTCAACGAGTTTGGCCACTTCGTGCCTTCAAAGAATCATGATGTCTCCGCTCTTCAAGACAAATATAGAAAAGGTCATGATTGGCGGTATCTACATGGTCAAGGCTCCATTTGCCTGCAACCTCTTGCAATTAAAATTCTCTCCAAAGTATGTATCTTTTGTATTTTTTATTTTTCTCATTTTTCTTTTGATGCTATTATGCTATATATTATATTTTATAATAATATATGTTTAGAATTTATAAATTTAAATACTAAATGTTGTATGCAAATTCAGCAGGTTGCGAGTTCTTTTTCAGCTGATTGGAATTGGAGTACATATTCCATCCACTCAATTAACCACAACCGTTTGGGTACAAAAAAAGCAAAGGATTTGGTCTATGTACAATCCAACCTTCATCTCTTGTCACATAGAACACCTAAATGCAATGAGGGCATGATAAAGAATTGGAATCTAAGTCTTGAGTGTGCTGATTTAGATGTTGCAATTGCACAGCTTGCTGAAGTATCTCTAGATGAGACAACTTCTGCACGTGACACAGCTAGTGTAGAGTGGCTCTCCAATTTATTGTGGTTCAAATGGAATTGAACCAAATGTTGACCTTGATGTTTTTGATGGAGAAGAATATAAAGACTATTAAATATTGATTGTAATTTTGAATTTTCATTGTGTACTAACATTTTGAGACTTGAGTATTTTCACTTTCGCAAATAATGAATGAGGTATTTAAATATTCTATTTATTGGCAATTATGAGTACCATTGTTCTTATAATTTATAATTTTGAACATATATATATATACACACACTTGTACTCATAACCAAGGAAAAAATTGTTGTACCGAGTTCCAATACACGTATCCATAATGAAACCAGTAACTTAACTATTTTTTTTAAATTAAGTATTTTTTAAGTTGTTGAGATTTACAGAGTCGAAAATTTTGGGGTTGCAAAGTACCCTCTGAGTCCTAGTTTGAGAACTATGAGTACAACAGCTTCCTTCCTGTAGATTGTTGTTTAATTTTTTCATATTGAAATGGCATAAGTTCATACACTTAAAAAGTTTAGACCAATACCTATTGGCAAAAATGAAAAGGAAGAAAAAAATTACCAAACAATCATCAAACATCCCATTAGTTATATCCATAAAACAAGAATGAAATCCTGGATAATGTGCAAAAGGGACTCCATCCATACCTCGTAAATGGCATTAGCAGAGGTTAACTCCTCGTTCATAATGAAAGCATGTCAAAATCAAGGCCTCTCAATGAATAACATGATACCAAATCTCTAAATTTGAGAGAGATTGTGTCTTAAAAAAGCCAGAGAATCAAGGGCATGGATTGAAATATCAGCTAAATGGACAAAAGAGATGCTCAAAATCAGCATAAAATATCAGATCCAATGAAGGAAAAGAATATGGCTTTAACTTTGACAAAGATAAATGTAGTCGAATTGTAGTAGGGCATCTAGCACAAAGGACAAGAAAACTGATTCTCCAAATCATATTTCTGGCCATGATTCCCAAGTTAACCAAATACAAGAATAGCAAAGTTCTCTAAATGTTACATCCCACCCTAGTTTCTCAATAGACTGTTTTTACTTTCCGTTAATTTCGCAATGATATGCTATAAGTTCAGAAAATACAATGTTTGATTTACATTTTGAATGAGTTATGGATACATGATGTTTGATTTCCATTTTGAATGAGTTATGGATACATGATGTTTGCTTTACATTCTAAATGTGATAAGGGTACATGATGCCCTATTTCAAGAAAGATGTTTATAAGCTCTTCTCATATTATGAAGCAATTGAGAATCTTAATTTGGAGTGATGAAGGTTTGGAATAATGTCAGACTAACTAAATGCTCTTTGAGAGTATGATGTAGAACAAATCAAGCCTCAACAGGACAAAAGAGGGAAAGTATCATCCGGTAGAAAGGATGTGTTTGGGAAGTCTCAATGTTGCCATCTGATTCGAGTCAATAGGGTAAATTTCGGTCAACTTAAGCTTAGGGCTCGTTCTATCCGTTTGGTGGTAAGTAACCTTGTGTAGGAAGTTTCATTTCCAAATTTAGAGGTGTTAGGACTTAGGATTTCTTAACCGTCTCGTCTTTATTTATATACCATATATTTATAATCAGTGTATCCTACCATTGGATGTTTTGGTATTGCTCACCAAGCCAGGCGAGCGGGGTATCATTGTCGTCATTGGTATTATTTAATTTTCATTCCATTAAAATATTTTACCGACATGACCTTTAACCTCTTTGTCGAGCTTCCATAATAATATTATTATTTTTAAATATTAAATGTATTACCATTTATAAATATGTATATAAATTGAATGTTGAAATATGTTGCTTAGGCCCGAAGCTCAAAAGAGAGGTTCGCGGTTAGTGGGAAGGTAAATATGTGCAATATTTAAATCAACGTAAAGTCTAATGTTTGGAATTCAAATTCTCCTTATTCAATCTGTCGCTGCATCATATCTTGGTGCACAATAACTGATTTCTTTAACGTAAAATCTTTCCACGATAGCTTTATTGTTATCAGCTTAACCATCTTTCGAATTGGGGCAATCGGTTAATAGTGTAACCAATTCTTGAAACGGTGAGGAGTCATTTCACCACATTTTTCTCCCTGTCTTGCATCGTTGGGTAACTCTTTATTGTTGGGGCGATAAGGTAAAAAAAATAGGTCACCAATTCTTGAAACAATTCTCAAAACAAAAATCATGAAGATCGTTATAAAGCCAAAAATGAAAACTTGGAAGGGGTTGGTCAATTGTAGATTGAATGCCAATATTAGCTAGACAAAACTTCATGTAAGGAACGAAATCCAGAGTTCATAGTATTCAGGAAAAACTAAAGGTAATATATGCAAAGGGAGCTTCAAGTTTACAGTCGGAAAAAGATACCAGTAGAAGGAGCTCATTCCCAAAAACTTGAGCAGGTAATCGTTCTTGGGTTCCAACATTCTACATAGCTTATTTTAGAACGATGCTCTAATATCTATGAACATCTGAAACTGTTGCTTGATTTTTTGAATAAAAGATGCTCCGGTCTATAAGAGTGGAGTATCGAAAGAAAACTACTTTTGAATATTAGAATAGGTTTGCGAAGGAAAGCTACTTTTGTATATTAGATCAATGCTTTGAAACTCTTGTATTTTTAACATAGTTAAATTCCTACATATCCCCTTCATCGACATAAGAAACATCTATAGACGTATTCCTTTAGAATCCTGCTCCAAACTCTTAATAGAGTGGCTTAGATAATGCACTATATGCTGAGTAGGTATATGTTTAGCTGACACTGTAGTGTCGTTCTTTATTTCTATTCTCGATTTTTGAAATGGAGTAACTATTCAAAGTCTATTGTAATCATCGTCTATATATATATATATATATATATATATATATATATTTCTTTCTTGTCCTCGCTTTTCTTTAATCTGCGTAAGGAGGAAGACAAGCAGAAAAGCTTCAGTAAATGTCTTGGGCCGAGAACTTCAAGATGGTGGAAGCCTGTATCGAATTCTTAATAGAATGGTTTAGGAATACTGCTTATGCCGAATAAATATATGATTAATAGTCACCACAATGATAGTCTTTATTCTATTTCTTGACAGCCAAACTCTTTTATCCTGAGCTTAAACCGTAACCGTAGGGAAGGTAAACCTTTTGTGCGTTTTTACCAAGGCGTGGTGTTACTATTCTTAAAGAGAAAGACTTTCATTTAAAAGCTTCTATCCAACTTGTATGATAAGATCCTGATTTAGTAATTTTCTCGTTAAGAATTTTAAGGTATCTCAAAAAGTAGAAAGATAGAGATCTGCACATATACTGAGCAATTCTCTCTGGTCATACACACGTCATTCCTACAAATGTATAGCGTTGATGTATTCCTATTTAAACAAATAACTGCCTACCTTTAAAAGATAACTTGGTAAGTGTTAAATCACAATTGAAGAGCGAAGTTCTTTAACTTGAATGGTTAAATCCTGTTAAGGGTGAATAATTAATTTAGTAAGGTTAGTAAAGGAGGCATTAGGGCCTAAGTTTGTATAGAAGCCCTAGTTTTGTATTTTGAACTCGATTATTGGGCGAGGCAGATAGCCTAAGAGCCCTAGTTTTGTATTTTGAACTTGATTATTGGGCGAGGTAGATAGCCCAAGAAGCCCTAGTTTTGTGTTTCGAGCTTGAATATCGAGGGGAAAACAAATAGTCCGATAAACCCTAGTTTTGAACTAGAGCATGATAACCGAGCAGGACAGGTGGTCCAGTGAGCCTAGGTCAAACGCTTATTCCAAGTCAAGCAGGGTGGTGAACTAAGAATACACTCTTGTAGCATGTACAGTTGTACCAAACTATGACCATAGTGAGTGTCGAAGCCACACGTGCACTTGACAATTCACAGTACCCCGGACGCCTAAATTAACCAGAGATGACATACTTAGTAGGAGGGTATCCTTAGTAGTGCGTCAGAGTTAGTTAGGTGGGGGTACACACCAGAGCGCAGATGGCAATTGAGAGGGTTCCCCAACATAACCTTTCGATGAAGGGTAGGGCCGCTTCCAGTTAGGAAGTGTGTGAAGGACCGCTAGAGACCATGGTTGGAGGTAAAGCAACTGGATGATGCTTTCCCTCTCTTCAGTGGCATGCCGAGTCTTGGATAGAGCAAAAATCAAATGAGGTTCTCTAACCTTTTACTCTAACTACTCTTTATTTATGACAGAATAGTATCATGCTGATATTAATGCTTAGTTGCACATTTATATGGTGATGAATGATGAAATACTCTATCTTTATATGAACTTGAAATCGAAATGTTGTAACATTTTGATATTAACTTGCTAATCTCTTGAAAAAAAAAATTAGTTTCTTCTTTTGTATAACTTTTTAACTTGTTGGATTTGATTCATTACGGTTATTTTGTGTCTGAAGGAGTTGGTTGTTACACTAAATGTTTATCAAACTCAAGGTACCCTAAAAGTTTGTTATGACTCAAGAAGCCTAAAATTTCATGGTATAATAAGAAATGCCAAGAAATTGCAATATAAGCACATTTACACAGCACAGTCAAAATTATGATTTATCCAATCTAATTAACTAAAACTGGAAACTTAGCCTCAATTAAGTAAGATTGTTACTATAGAGCTTTTCCTTTCATAGGCAATTAGACTCAGTTTTGCATAGTCTTGGCTGTGATTGCTTGTAATTTATAAACATGAATCTGCCAACATTACTGTGAGTTGTCAACTAGAAGTTTCGAATGGGTGCAAATCAGGATGGTGTTTTTATTCTTTGAGAACATTAATACTTGATTATTTTCAGTACCTTCCTGCATAGAACAGAATCAATGCATTGCTCCAAATTTCCTGGTTCTTCTACCGCAGAAGCATTCTTGCCGCTTGCTGTCAAGTAGGCCTTCCATTTTGCAATCCATAATGAAGGCACCAAATAATAACCATGTCCAGGTAAAACAGCAATGCTTTTACCCAAACATAATTGTTCATGCCTTTGCCGCTGTTCCATCTTGGTTACCCTATCAGATGAGACAAGGAATACTTTACAAAATCCGACATTTGATTTGATTTCACCCACGCCAATTATACTCTCCTAGATAAAAATGCAAAGATATGCAGAGTTACCTCAGATGGTCTTGTATGGTTGCAGCAGTAGATAGTTCCAACTCACAAACAGCACAGGATTCTGAATTTGAATGGAAGGAAGCATGGCCTTCAGGATTATTAGAGTCAACTTCCTGAGCATTTTGCAAGAAATAAAACCAGATTTTCACAGGCACCAATTGTCGTTTAGCACCAGGTGCCTGTTCTGGCAACAGATTCCCGTGAGGACATCTCAGTGATGCTGTTGGCCCAGCATCACCATCACATGGTGCATCAACAATTTTCCGCCGCAACCACTGCATCAACCTAAGACCATGATAAAAAACAAGGATATCATCCAATAATGTCAAAAATGCATATGAAAAAATGGTGATGAACTTCAATGAAAACTTTCAATTTATCATCCAAGAACCAAGATAAATGTTGGTTGCTGGGTGAACATGGAACACAAAGAAAAAAACTGGATAAGCACAATTAAAAAAGAAAAGAGGAAATCGGAACAACTATAAAATAGTCTTCAAGAACCAGAAAAAATAAGCATAAAACAATTCAAAACAATATTTACCATGTTCTGGATACATAATACAGATTTTCATCAGTGTGATGCCCTGATAGGGCAGCTTCCACTGCCTCTTTCATAGTTGTTCTGTTATCTCGGTAACTATTAGCAGAAGCTTCCACTTTGGCTTCCTCTTTGATGCAATCAGTACAATAATCATTGTCTGACAACACTGGACCTCCACCATACTATATATATGCAAGCAAAATTTCACCACTTATAAATATTTGCAGGAGTTCAATAATAAACAGTTCAGTTTCTTAGAAGAACAGAAGACACTTAAAATTGTGTTAGATAATACTCAAGATAAGACAAATAAAATTTCAATGCAGGGTACACTTGTGAAAAAAACAATTTGTAATTGATGAAGCACATATGTACTTTGAGATAGAATTCAAAAGTAAGTAAAATAAGTATACGAATTTGCACTATGACTTTTTCTATCTTCAGAGAAATATAAATTATTTTGGGGTACATATGACAGGTAGAGTATTTATTGCCAACACATTGAGACAACCAATCTTTAAAAAAAGAAGACAAACGTTTGGTCAAAAATTCATGTGAACCGCAAGATTCAAACCAAAACTCGTCATGTTCCACATTGAATATCACAAATTAAATCCTTTATAAATATTTATAAAACTGAAATCCCAGCACATTGTCCAATTCATTACCATGGCTTATAAAATCACAGATAGACCAAGGCTAGAATACTAATAAAACATTAATAACTTACATGATCAAGACCAAAGTAGCAAAAAAAACCAAACTCAAATCGAAACTGAAACATGTTTTCTTGGTTTTATAGTCATAGATGTTAAAAGATTTAACTTTTTGGACAGTGGATCAACATTAATCAAATCTCTCTAACCTTAGTTGACTATAAATAGAAATTTTCAAAATGCCATATGAATAAGGTTCCACATACTTTGATGTGTTTTCTTAGAAAGAATTTTGTGTTGTTCTCTTAAAAAATTAGTTATACATATTGATTTTTCACATTTTTTCGAGCCTCAAAATTGAAAATTCATTTTTAATGAGCATGTAAACCGTGATGCAGAACAAATTCACTGCACTTTTGAGAAGTACTTAGATATGCTGCTATGCATTAACCAATTCTGAAAGTATATATAAATTTATAATAAACTCAAAATTGATAAATGACTTGTTGAACATAAACCAATTTCCAAAATAAGGTTTGAGAAAAAAGCCTGAAATGCTTGTGCCAGACAAAATGGAAACCATGAGTATTGTATTGTTGATCCAACTCTCAAAAGGACAGAATGAAAATGGCGTCTGAAATGTCTAAAATTGAAGACAAGATCAAACTGAAGTTTACTTGCTGAGTTGTATCCTAGCTCCATGCAACTAAATGTTACTAAGGTCCTCAATCCCTAACCTACAGAACTTGTCCACTTTCTTCCCGGGCACATCCCTTAAAAAGGATACTCCAACAGACTTCCCCTATGTCCCCATCATACAGACTCATATTCAAAACAAAAGAACATGTCTCCCCTACAAAAATAAAGTTTTCACAGTTAACAATAAAATAAAATCCTAGTAAAAATATGTATCAGATGCTATAGTACAAATTTATGAGGAAAGAATTAGACTTATCAATCATTATAGGCAGGATTGTATGAACACACCATTGCATGTGGCACCCAATATACTATTTGGATAAACCTGGAAAAGAGACTTGCATTGGCAATGATGAGGTAAATCAAATCTTGTGCTTTTGTTGAGAAGATGTATATTGAGCGCACCATGAAACTTCACAGCAATTTCTGCAGTTTTCAAAAAATAATGGTCCTCTCAACAAATCCAATGCAGCTACAAACAGAGAAGAATTGACACAAAACCCAACAAAATAGTTAATCTACAACTCAAAGAAACTGTGAACTACACTGAGTCAATATGCTGAAGTTGAGGCTACCACACATTTTGATGAGGAAGGCACAGATCCTTAGAAGCATTAATTGAAGTGTGCCAAGCATGTTTGTATCATTTAGAGGAACTCAAGAGTGATAAATATTGACCTGTGTTAACATTAATTTTGTCTATTGCCAAACAACACAAAATGGAACAGCTCATACAATAGAACCATTCTTCAAATTATGGGAGAAAGCTCCCTGAGATCTAACTAAACCTAAACCTAAACAAAAACTATAGACAAAATTTACAAGTATGCACTTTATACAAGTTTTCAATAGGGATTTTACATTAAATGTAAACTGCTAACTGACTATGTTTTTGCCCTAAATACATGTGTGTGATTGTTAAAAGTCAAGCCTTGCAGATTAGATTTTCAGATACTAAGGAGGCTAAACTAATTCAAACACGAACAAACACAACTTCCTACTGGTTGCTAAAAAAGATTTGAAGGAATAAAACCAATGAATGTTGAATACTGGCCAAATCAGACACCCATAAATCTACATCAACAAGAAAAAAATGCAATAAATGAACAACACACAATTTCATGAAATAAACTAAACTGCATACACACCTACAATTTAGAAATATAAACCTCACCATTCAAAATTTGACTATATCCATCTCCCCAAAATAGCCACTGCTCATGACAACAACTGCCAGATTTGGCTATGCTAGAAAATAAATAAACTTTTGGTAATTAAGTGATTTTCATAAATCTAAAGCAACCTTGACTCATAAACTTGTCAAATCTTCTAAAACATGACAAAAAATTTGGAACCTCCGAAAATTGTTGAATCCTGAAACCTTGCTTTGAGTCTCTGCACTTTGCTTAAGGATTTTGCTGAAACCATTGATTCAATGATATACAAATCCTTTGTATTTGAAAACTTTACTTCCGCAACCCTTTGCTGACCATCCCATCAATCAATTCCAATCAATCCACCTGGATTCTGGAGTATAAATGCCATTGAAGGCATCGCTTTGCAATGAGAACCTTTGTCAAGTAACATTTCAAAGTTAAAACCCTTTGATCGAATTCCTTGTGGTGACAACTTGATGGCTGAAAGATGACCTCCTCCTCACCGTAGCAGGGATTTTGAAATGTAAGAAATCTCAACAAGTACCCTGCTGGAGATGGAAAGAAACTCTTGGATGTAGAATTTGGATGGAACAACAGCAATAGTCAACAAGAATTTGAACAATAAGATGACATTGATGCTGAAATCCTTCACCTACAACAGCAACCTTGAAGAATTATTCACTATGGCACCTCAAATCAGCCTTCAAACCTGTAAAAATCAGACAAAAAGGACTGTTTCTGCTATGAACAGCAGAAGGAAACTTGTTTGTGTGTTTGAATAACTTTGGCATTGATATATATGGAATTCATGCTTTAATTCCCTGTTTTCGTTTTTGCTTTAGCTGACTCATTTAGCCTGGAAGAGATCACTTAAGGTATTTCCATTACAACTTGCTGAGCAGAGTTATACAGTGAATTTTCCCTCCGTTTTTGTTAGGCATACATTACTAAAAGCCTTGCCACTTATCAGTAAAGTTGGGCAGAACTTCCTAATGGCTTTGCCACTCCAAAATGGCGCCAAAGTCTGATTTCTTTCCTTCAAAAGCCATGCGCAGATCACTAACAAGTTTACCACCTTTTGAGCAGTTTAGGCAAAGTTTTTGTTGGGTCAGGTCACTGAAAAAGTGTGCCTTGCTTCGACTTCCTTTTCTTCTTCATCTTTGCCACAATTTGCTAATGCATTTGCAACCCTTTTGGCATGTTTTCCTGCTAGCTCTGCTACCTTGAAATGGTGCCACCACTTAAGTCTTTTACCAATTCCTTTGAGGCAGAGTTTGGATTGGCACTTGCCATCTAGAAGTGTGCCTATTTTATGTACAATTCTTCCTTATTATGTTGGCACACTTCCATAATCACCTGGCCACACTTTGAACACAGTTTGTGAGTGGTTCTGCACGTACTTTATATTTCAATACTTCTTTATTTTGGTGGATATTCATAATGCATTTGCCACTTTAAGGAAATTGGTGGGGTTTGGACCAGGCTTTGCCTCCTTGAAATAGTGCCACTTGACTGATATGTTCATCTTCTCCCTTGGGCACAGTTTGTGAGTGTCTTTGCCACCTCTTCGCATGGTTTTGTAATAGATTTGCCACCATGTTTGTGCACCAACCTTCAATAAATTGAAAACCTTAACCTTGGCATGTTTCCTCCATCACTTCGCCACTTTTCCATCATTCTAGGCAAAACTTCGAGGTGTTTTTCCCATTTGAAAAATGCGCCAAATTTGTATTGAATTTCCCTGCAAGCTGGGTGTGTATTTGTCATAGTTTTGCTAGCTGAAACGTGCCTTGGAGGAATTTACTTGGCCATTTGCTAGTCTTCTAACTAAGTAGCCGGTTCGGGTTCGGGTTCGGGTTCTCGGGTTCGGTTCGGCGGTTCGGCAAAATTTTTTGGGGGGTGGGTTCGGTTCGTCTTGGGTTCGTTAGTACAAATTACAAAATATGTAAATATATATATATATATATATATATATATATATATATATATATATATATATATGCAGCCTAGAAGCAAGAATTAGGATTAGAATATCACATAACTGATAACATCATATAAACAACAAAACCACCATAAACTTGAATGTCATTTAAAACATGCATGATAAATATTCATTGTTCAAACTTCAAGTTCAATATTACAACACTTTCAAAGTTTTAATCATCATATGGATTCTCTAGATCATCCATATCAATGTCAACATTGACATTAGATGAAGTAGGAAGACTAGATGAATCACAAGTAGTGCCAATGGCACCATCACTAGCACTACTATTGTGCCCATGCTCCTGTTGGATATCCTCATCCTCATATGCAATATGTTGGGAACTGCAAGCATCCAAGTCAGTATCCTCTGGCACTATATCCCACAACTTCGTCTCCCCTTCCTTGTAGTTAGGTTGTTTGTGTGAAAGAGATGCAAGTTGGAATGCACATATACTAAGTTCTCCGCTTTTTTTGACAGCAATTTATTGCGCTTTACTGAGTGGATGAAAGAATATGTGCTCCAATTCCTCTCAGATGCGGATGAACTAGCAACCTATGAAGACAAAGTAAACAATTAAAAATTTATAAATGGAATTATGAAACTTTTAAAACTAAAATATGAAAATTTATTAAACTTACTTGTGATAAAATTTTGATTGCAAGGGGCTGCAAATTTTGGAAGTATTGTCCATGGAAGTACCACCAAGAATGAGCATCCTTTAAGAACCTATCACGGGAGGCATCAACATCTAGATGATTTGAGTGCACAAAATAGTGAACTCATCCGTGACTACACTCCGCAAATCTCGATCAGGGAAGAGTCTCACAAATGCTGCCTTGTACCCTTCAACCACTTCTAAATCTCTATATGGAGGAAGCCTTCCTGGTTGTGAAAGAACCTGAGAGCTGTAGTATTTTGGAGTCAATGCAAAGGCAAGAAGGTGTAATGGAGTTGTCATTTTGTTCCATCTTTCTTCAACAATTGTATGCACTTGTTTGAAGAAAGTCTCTTCAGGGTCTTGCTCTCTTGCATTTATGGTGCACTTGATCTTCTCAAGCATTGAGTCTATACCATCATATATTTGTCCAATGCATGGCTTGTCCATGTCAGTATAGCGAATCATACTCAAAATGGGCTCGGTGAAGCTAAGGAGATACTCCACACGATCCCACCATGAGTCATCTAATATCAGGCTCTTAATTCTTGTTGCTCTTTCAGTGCTGCTTTGCCTCCATATAGACCAATTGGTGCTAATTACCATGCTAGAAAGTGCTTGCCTAACTTTCACAAGTCGTCTCAAGACGATTGTATTAGAGGCAAAGCGGGTTTCTGCAACCTATTGCAAATTAAAAAAAATAATTAATATTTAAAAATAAACTTTAAAGAAGAATTTAAATTAGATTGAACAATCAAATTATGAAAATCAGAAAATGACAAATGTAAATATTACTTCTCTTACCTTCAATAGCTCCAATTTTGAAAATGTTCTAAAGATCCCTTGAGACAAGTGGTGGTTGGTGACGAACATCTGAATGTCCTCAGCCTCAGTATACAATTGTTTGATCCATTCAATTTTATTCCCAATCTTTTGCAGCATAAGATTGAGTGAATGGACCGCACAAGGTGTCCAAAAGATATGTGAATATCTTTCCTCAACCAACAACCCTGCAGCTCTACAATTCTTTGCGTTGTCCGTTACAACTTGAACAACATTGCGGGCTCCCACTTGCTCAATGGCTGCAATAAGAATATTAGCAATAAATTGCCCATCTTTTACTTGCCCCTCACAATCCACGGCTTTCAAAAACATTGCCCCTTTAGGGGACACCGCTATGACATTGATCAAAGGCCGATTTTTTGAGTCCTTCCAACCATCTGAAACAATGGACACACCTGTCTCAACCCATGAATCTCTTATAGGCTTCAATGCATCTTCAACCAACTCAACCTCCTTTTCCAATAAAGTGCTACGCACCTTCTCATAACCCGGGCCCTTGTACCCTTTTGGAGCTTCATTAACCGTTCTCAACATCTCTTTCCAATATGGAGAACGAACAACATTAAAAGATAGTCCATTGGCATATATGCATCTTGCTACACATTGGTCGGCAAGGGCTCTACTCTCATTTTGAAATGCAACTTCCAAAGGTCCCTTTGCTCTCTTGTTTGCAAAAGGTGGTGCACTTTGAGCTTGAAGATTTGGAATGGCCATAAATGGGTGGTCTTCTACCACAATATTGGGATTGGGATTAGATGGGGGCTGCATTCCCTTTGATTTTTTTTTTAACAAAGGGTGATTTCCTTTTTGGGCTTCCCGTTGATCTGCTGCTTCTTGCTCCATAATGTATTTTGCAATTGTCTCAGGTTGAATAGGGGCATCTTTCTTTCCAGGGCAAGGTGAGATGCCTTTTCCACTTATGCCACACAAATGTGCTTTCACCCTATGGTATGAACTAGAATATTGAACTTCACACCCACTGCATTTCCAAACATAACCACCACCACCTGGAATCTGTCTTATCATTTCAACATACTGCCATAGAGGAGAATTTGCACTTGTTTTGAACTTTCGGTTTGGTTTAGCTATGGAGCCGGAGGTAGAACCCATTGACATTGTGATTCCTATGGCAATTTGTTTTGCAAACAACACATTCAAAATTTGAATGAAAACAAAATATAATTATTTTTTAAAAATTAAAACCTAGCTCTTTTGAATCTTGCACAATGTATACATTCATAGAAGAACAGAAAAAAAAAGATGCAAAACAAAGTTTCTGTTTGTAAAACAAAAAAAAAAATGAATGAAAAAATGAGAAAAACATACCTTTTTGCAAAAATAATCTTCAACAATCTTTGTAGCAGCCAATGAACACTTGCAAATCTGTAGGAATGGCAATGCAATCGTTGTAGAAGCTTCAACAATCAATATTCAACTCCTTTTGTCAATCCAACAAGTTAAAATAAGAACTCAGCCTCTTGGAATGAAAATGCTTGTTTGCAAAACAAATGAATGAAAATGAGGTAGTTTAGGTGTTTAATATGTTTTAGAGGTGACTTTTAGGGTTCCCATGGGCGTGGGTCAAAGTCAAAGTGAAGGAACCAATAAAAAAATACAGAAAAAAACGCCTTTTTGCCACCCAGACGCGTGGGTTCTGCTCGGGTTCGCTTTGGGTTCGCCCGGGTTCTGCTCGGGTTCGCCTGGGTTCTGCTCCGGCAAACCAAGGCCCAAATGCAATGACCCTGGTCGAACCCACAGAGGGATCGGACCAAGACCCGGACCCAGTGCGAACCCGGACCAAGACCGAGCCCAGAACCAGGCGAATCGGCTACACAGAGTCTTCATGATTTCAAACCCCATTCTTTGCTATTTCCTTTTCTTTCTACTGCCATAGCCACCATCAAATAGGAACCTTTTCATCGTTCACTAAATATAGTTCAAACTAAGGCAATCTGCAAGAATGGTTTGTAGAAAAACTGAACCATTACCAGACAACCATGCGACTTTACAAAGGTAAAACTGGTTGTCACTGATTAACACAGTAAGGAAGACCTGATTAATGACTAGAAGCTGACCCAAAGCAATACAAAAACCAAGACTCATATGGGTACCAACAACATGCACAATGTTGAGGCTTGAGGCAAGTTTCAAGAGCATGAAAGTTGGAAACAGAACATGACATTAACACAAACATGATTCATTAGCCAAGATTACTCCAGTTATATGCTTAATTATTAGTTAATCATGATTAGTTATTAGTAATTGTTACCAAAAGGCATGATTTCTCACCTTGAAGGGACATGTCCTACCGAACATGTTCTACATTCATACGCATCTATATATATATCAAAGTGAAATTTTTTAAATTAAACATAATTTGAAGTTCAATTTTTTTCCATTTTATATATTATAAAAAAAGCAGAACTCTGAAATGTTGGCAACAGGCCTTGAAATTTTGTCTGATTATGATCTGGTCAAAAGTCAGAAGAATTAAGGCTCAGCCTTGAATACTTTTTTCCAAGTACTAACCACGGAAAATTATTAATTATATATTAAAACAGTAATCTTAGAAACTTCAAAAATTAAAAGATTACTTTATTCTATAAATACCAAGATGTCATAAGGATAATATTTAATAAAAAGATAAGAAAATTAAAACTTATTATAAGTTTCAGAAATGACAAACACTAAAAACTGAGAAAAAATACTTCAATAAATTAATTTCTTATAATCATGTTAAAAGTCACAATGGTAAACCTTGAAAAGACTGATGTAATTCAAATGTTTTAAGACAAGAAAATCCAGAACAATGGTGAAAGAATTTTTCTGAATATTGAAAAAGTGAACTACAAAAATCATAGGATTTCATTTTGTAGGTGATGCACTTACACAGATATAATTTGGATCAAGAGCATCAAAAGAAGAATCATCTAACTGTAAGGATGAAGTTTACAAATTAAAGATCCAAGATCAAATGTATTAAAAGAAACTAGAAGCTTTTGATAAGACTGTAAAGATGTAGAAATTAACTGCTTAAAAAATTATAGTTGATCTCCTATTGCTCAAGTTTTGCACATAAATTCTAACAAGAAAAGTTATAAATCAATGCCAGAAGGAGTCCCCATGTTGCTGACACATCATACAACTTTACAATAGATAGTTTGTAGATTTTTAATTTAATAAAAGAAATTAGAACATCAAATTTCCAAGTGATTAAGAAGCCTCAAACCAATATTTACTAGCTTCCTAATTATATCAAAGCATGCAAACAAAAAAATCAAAAGGTCTACAAAAGTAAATCACAATCTTCTCCAACATACATTCAGTTATGTCAATAATTCTCAGATAAGTGTAATCCAAATGGCGGCTAACAACACCCTGTGATGCCCATCAAGATTGACCTCCAATGGATTGATCCCAACTCCATGTGTGGCACCGACAATTTAATGAGGTCATGCTGGTTACTGCATTCTACTGGTACTTTGAGGTAGAAGACATGACTTCTTGCCTTTGTGGGATCTTATCCAACTTGCCCCTTGAATTGTATATATATAAGTTTCACCCTAATTTTTCAATCACATCTATCTATCAGGCTAAGTTATTATGAATACCCTATCAATTCATGCACATGCATCCAATATTAAATTCCTGTTCTATATTCAATATGTAGCTATTACATATTTACAATGTATGTACTTGTTAGGTACATGAAATTCCATACCTTTTTGGATATTTTCATGAATTTTTCATTTTTTCTGAATTAGAATTTATTGTTTGAAGTTTCAAACTTTAATTTAAAGTCCCATCACTATCAATTTTCAAGAGTGATGTGATGATTTCTAGTATTTTAGTTTGTATTTAGTTTTGAATCAAAAATTAATGACAAATGATGGTATTGAGAACTTAAAAGTAGAAATCATTGCATCTTGGATTTATTAGTTTTGATATGAAGATTTATCTGTTCACTACGAGTTATTAAAAATATAAAGAAGAAATTTAATATTTGCATCCCCCACAAGGTTATATTGATCTTGTTCAAAGGAATTCTCCTTACACATTAACTAAATGTTACATTAAGTTTCCAGAATAGGGAGAAGTGAGGATGGGGAAAAGCATATTCATGAACACCATGTGGCTTTGAAATTTCAAAGCAAAAAGGAATATACAAATTCTTTTTGCAGCTTTGAAAATGCACAAATGTTCCGACTAATCTTTAAATACAACAAGTTCAATATTAGCTGACATGCAAAATTACTAGGAACAGAAACATGCTTGTAAGCAAACATCTTAAAATTAATAACATTTTGGATGTACAAAATGACCCCTGCCAAAAGTTCAAAGAATAACCATATTTTGATTGTACACATGATTCAATCTGTGGAATCATTATACATCTTGTTGGTCTTTGAATTATAAGGTAAAAATTTTTGGTAGTGTTGGAGTTAACCGGGCCATAACAGTCTTTGGGCATTTCTCAGATTCAGCAAACAAAACCAACATCCACCATAGCCCAATGCTTGTAAAACCAATGACTGCAATTGATTGCTAGATATCAAATTAAAAACATCAAGAAATGTAGATGAAAGAATAAAGGAGTATTCTTTTCCTTGGAGGTTGAGGGATGGAGATGAACAATGAATTGAACAAAAGTATAACAAAACAACGAGATAATCCAAGAAGTATTGTATTATTGAGTCATACAAAACCAAAGTTCAGAAAGACACATGATTTCCAACCAATCTACAAGACAGAAAATGTCCCAGAAATTCATAGTTGTAGAATAAGGCACAAAGAAATAGACAGGGACAACTGCAAAAATTCTGCAACTTTGAACTTTTTATTTTCAGACCAGCAGTGAAGAAAACATGTGTACTACAGTATATTAAATGTCTAGGCATCATACCTTAGATAGCAGTCTAGCCCAAGCATTTGTCGATATTCTTTTCATGGAATACAACCTTGCAGGGGGCACTTTCCCATGCTGACATTGAAGATTTGAATTGTCGAGAGAGCTGCAAAGATTTTCTTCTTCAGAAAGATGCACTTGCTAAATCAAATTGGACTTAAATTCCTATCTATGTTCAAGAAAATTGTAATCAATTACAGTATAAATCTTAAAACAAACAAAAGAATACACACATACAAGCAAAGGACCAAAAGCCTTCCAAAATATGTTGTCCATTATAAAGCGAATTTCACATGCAGTCCAGCAAAGAGAACAAAGCAATCCAATGATAATGTACAGTGCATTGCCTTCTAAATTTTATCCTGATATTCAAAGACTCGTAAGAATTTAGAATTCAATCCCAAATTGAGTACAAATATACTGAAACTATGGCACAAGGTAGTAGAAAATATAGTATATACCCAAGACATACCAAAAAACATGACTCTAAACAGACTACCATGGAATACTGGGAGCTGAATACTAAAAAGAGATGCCAATAAAATTAAGATGATTATAATAAAATAGTAATACCCTTTCTGGACCAAAAGTATGCAGTAGAAATAAGTTAAAAACACAACAATGGCAGAATCTAATCTCTGACAACCTTCTAAATTGTGGCCAAGGGGTTTTAAAGCACAATTAATGAGCTATGCTACAAGAAGTATAATTTATTTTTTATTTTTTGTGTGATTATTATATCACCATCACATAGACAAGTGCTCTGCTTGATCGCATTCTTACAGTCTCTTAGATTAAAAAACATTTACGAAATCAGGTTCTTGCTAATTTTTTACGTTACCAAAGCTAACTCAAGAAAATTTAATGCTTAAAGAGTTAAAACAAGTCAAATAAATTAGAAAGTGGTGCCAATGATCACAGTGTCTCCAACGCTAACAGTTAACATTGGAAATGTATCAATACACACTGGAAGAGCAAGAACAGGAAAATCTTCAACCATCAGCAACAAAAACAAATGAAAATCAGTAGGAAAAGTGTGACAGTCACTTGACCCTTTTTCATGCCTCTTATTTGGCAAAAGAAATTAGTAAGATACAATATGAAGTTATGAACTATTCTCATGGCATCACAATTGCAGAATACAGTTTCTGCACAAGAATATAGATGAGCAATCACAAATCACTCTTAAGGACCAAATGAATACATGAGCTACACAAAAAAATTAAACAAACCACCAAAAAAAATTTGCTGTATGATAGTAAATATCTTAACGCAATAGTCTTACAATCAGATATAATCATTTCTCTGGGCCATACAATAAAAAACTGGCAAAAACTTACACATGTGTAAGGTTATCAGCCCACTGCCGAAGCCAATCTGTTGAGATCCAGTAATATGGTTGATCAAGTGAATATACAGGTGCCTCAGAAAGAATTGATCTTACTTCACTTTTACGCTCTGTAACTTTATGTAATAACTCATCTTTCTTTACCCTGTACTCTTCACAAATAGTGTCATACTGTTTGTTCAACTCCTCTACCTCTTGACAAAGATGTTTTGGCAGTGAAGGAAAATTGATACACGAAATTTCACTTCCATCAATAGCCATTGGTTCAGCCTCTGAAGCTGATGACTTGCATATTTTTACATCCTCTGTCAACTTTCTCTTACTATACATAAGCATATATGCATCCGCAGAAGAAAATGTAGTTGGAGTATTAGTTTCGTTGACATCCAATAATACCTGTTGATCTGCCAGAGAGCCTTCTACAGCACCATTCGAAGTGGATGATTTGGCATCAGGATCCTTCACAGGAGAACCAACCTTGCATCGCGTAGTAGAAGAACTTTCACCAAAGGGATGAAACCCCAACTTTGAGACTTGTTCATCATCAAACTCCCACCATATTACATTTTGTTCATCTTTAATGTGAGCTACATAATGACCACTGTTTACCGTTGCCCCCTTGTGTATCAATATGGCTGACAAATCATATATAAGAGGCTTCATATTTTGGTTTTCACTCAATCTCGGCCCCATATTCAATGTTCCTGGAAAACTGAATTTGGAAGTCACCTTTTTCTTTGATGTAGTCTGCACCAAGAGCGTGTCATAAGAAACAGGCTTTTAGTATTTGATGAAAAAGGTAATATCTGGTTCAGACTGTTGTCAGACCACCACACATTCAGTTCTGTTACAAATATGTACCATAGAATTACTTCTCAAATATTGAAAATAATAGAATCAGTTACCATGAATGCAATTAGTTATCAACATTACCTTTGCAAGGAAAACACATCGTTTCAGCTGAAAATTAAGGACTGGAGGAAGGGTCCGTAATTTAATACAGCGGGTTGCATCTGTTCTAACTTTACAGGATTCACAAAAGTATTGATTTTCACCTTGTAAATTCTCAATGCTTAAATAATCGTCTAAACTCTCATCCAAAGTATTTAAGCCCTTAACATTCAGTTCTAACTCATAGAAATCCTCAAGTTTACCAGAAGCCTCAGAATCTTTCCCACACATGGAACATCTGCAAGACACAAATACAATTACATACCAGAAAATTATTAAAAAACTATGCAAAACTATACATTAAAATAAATATGTCCGCCGAACAATGAAAATCAATTTTGAGACTAATTATAAACATAAATTACTTCAACCAACATTCAAAACTCCAGTGACACCAAGACAGAAATGAATGGTGTGTATTCAAATCTCTGTTTAAAAAAAACTTAGACAGAAATTTAAACATTATAATCAAAAAACAAAAGTAGAATGGGAACAACTCAAAAATTCTATCACACAAATAACATATCAGTTGTAATTGCCTCACAAGGGATTTATTTGTCATCTAATACACTTATCATCCTTTAAGCAATGAAACAGCCACGAAAGCATACACATGCCACTCAAAAAAAGCCTTATAAATCTGAAAGAAAATGCAACAAATTACTATACCTATTTTGCTTGCAAATACCTTGAAAATCAACAAGCCAATCAACATTACCATTCTAAGGCATATTACCACTTTCTCTCTATGCCCAAAGAATCACCAGTTTAGTCAACAGGAGAGACATCAGATTTTCCCCACCTCTGTTACAAGTCCTCTCAGCCATGTTCATTCTCTCGAGGGCAGTATTTTTCTTCGTATTGCACCTTTTATTATAATTGGACAAATTTAGAAGGCTGTGAAGGAAAAGCTCTTTCTTCAGCTCTATGCATTCAAAGGAAAATGACCCCACAGCTGGGTTAAAAAATAATTACATGCCTCAGTTATAACTTTGTAGATCTTAAACTTTTTTATTAAGTGTAATTTTAATTTATTTACAAAGTGTAAAAATATCCTCTTTGCAAATTTATGCTGGGAAGATTATGGTGCAAAAACACAAAATCTGCAGAACCTAGCAATCCATATTTTGTGCCAGCCCTGTAGCACTTATAGGTGTACACACAATTGGTGTACTTTTAAGGTCATTCACACAAAGAAACACAGTAAGTTCACCTACTAGTGCCTCATTGACAATACAATATTTGTCTTTACGTCGAAAATATGCGTAGGAAGGAGACTCGTGATGCAATTGATTTGGATGAAATCAGCCTATATTCTAACTAAACTGCCTAGTATGTGGAACCCATGTTTACCAAGGCACTCTCACTTAGACACACTCCAATAGCACTACAGTCTGATATGCCACTGGTTCCTGCCTCTAATATCCTTACAAACAACTCCTCAACCACACAGCCCTGCTATTTTTGCTTGCAACCATCTCTATGAATATAGAAACTTGCACAATTGCTACTCTAAATTCCGCAATTTGCTCTCCTTCGTGCCCCATTCAAGCTTATAATGCATTTATAAAGTGCTGCAAAGCCAAAATAAGCTAATAAGTTTGAAGAAATCCACCAGAAAAAAAAATGTTTCCAAAAAGTGGAACATCACAGAACGCCAAAAACTGTTATAACGAATTAGGCATTTTTTGCAGAAAGGCACTTTCATTTTCACTGCCTGCTGCAGCCAGTGATTTCATCATTGCAAGCAAAATACTCAAATCTGGAAATTCTCTTTTCTACCAACACTTGCATTGTGATGTCCCATACCATCTAACACATTTTCCAGTATCCAAGAACCAGTCCCCTATTCCAAAACTCCTTAAACATGCCATGAAGTACTAAAATAAGATCTTTTTATCGCTTACAAACCAACCTTGACAGATCATCTCACTGACCTTAAAAATTGTTGCTCAAATCTGGAAACTAACTGTTCCATGCAAAATGTTTTCTCAATCATGGGAGAACTTGAGACCTTGACAACAATAAAGATTACATCATTCAACTCCAACTTAAGAGATTTCATACAAAAATATGAACAGATGTACTATTCTGCAAACCAAGGATATTTTTAAATTTTTTACTTCTAGTCACATTAGCTACTGAGAAATTCAATGTCGATAGTGAAAGATGAAGCACCTTTTGGCCAGCTTTTCTTGTTCAGTTCATTTAGTAGGTTGTTGGACCTAACAGCTCAGAAACTAGATATTGATACTGAAAGATGATGCACCTTTTGGCCAGCTTTTCTTGTTCAACTCATTTTGTAGGTTGTTTGGACCTGATATGTCAAAAACCTAATGTCAGTAGTGATTGATAAAGATCCTAGCCAATTTTTCGTGTTCAATTAATTCCCTAGGTTACCATTAAAACCTTATCCCGGATCATAGGAAGCATCTCTCCAACTAGATGCCGTGTGACTTTTGTATTCTTACTAGGATATCTTGTTTCCAACATTCAAACATATTTACATACTTTCCTCTTAGTAGGGGCACAAGTGTGGAGAATTATGTTCTTACCAACAGGTCTTTAATTCCCCTTTCTCATCTCGCATTAACTCCTACAGCTAATTATGTTGTTTTTTATCAAACAGGGACATGTTAACCCCCCCCCCTAAAATCCATGCATTTTCAAGACAAGGACATCTACGAGACATAAGGACTTGGAGGGGATGCCCCCCCGCTACTCTCCTCAGGATGTCTCCTGCTCAGAGGGGACGTTTCCAAGATGAACCCTTTTTGGGGGACTTCTAAGGGACCCCCAAGCATCTCTCATGGCCAAGCAATGAAAAAAGTGCATTTTTTAAAATCAAAAAAAAAAAAAGCTCATGCCAAAGCCCAAACCCTAATGGCCTATAGGCCCCACCCAAACCCCAAACACTATAAATTTTCCTTCTAACCTCATTTCAAATCACTCCTAAGTTGTAGAATAGTAAGGACTTGGTGTTGAAAAAAATAAGTGATAGAATTCTGCCTCAAAACCCCCATTAGGGGCACTGTCCTTCAACCCTACTAGGGGATTTTCCATGTTTGTAATGTTTAGTAGTCTAAACTTTACTTAATATGACAAAGTTTCGTTTGTAATTTTTATACCTATTCCTTACACATCTTTTTATAACTATTTTTTTGTATTTCCACCACCAGCCCGCCACCCCCGCACCACTATCCCCTCACCATCCCCAAACTTAAGGCTTTGGTCACCCTGTCAAGAAACTCCATAGAACTATGTTTTTTATTCTCAATCTTTGCACAACCTCCCAACCCTCCCCTTCTCAAGTTGGCTCCTCCAATATCCACCACACCACAATTCATTTTGATGCGCATGATGTAATTGATTATAACACCTGCCTCTCCCAAATTACATTTGAGCATACCACCAAGTATGAGAGTTTACATAATTCCTTACATAGGCCACCCTCAACAAATTCAAACATTTCATCAATCTAAATCTTCTCATCCACATTGTATATTCAACTTAACTTTGGCATGGCCCATGGCCTTCCACTTTGTATAGGAACCCTTTGATGGTGATCACTTGGTAATCAAGAAAAACTTTGCCCTTTGTAATTTTTGTAGTCAATAACTATGTCATTTTTGTCATGTTATGAATATCAACCAAGTTTTCCTTCCTATCTAATTGCAAGGGTATCAACTCTTGGTCTAGTCTGTCAATTAACAATCGTTGCAAATCACTTAAGGATGAGATGTGCCAAATGAGATGACAAAGATCCTAATAGATTGATAGGTCCAACACAAAAAGAAGGATGAAAATTGAAATGTCAAAGTTTTGAAATTGAATGCAAGATTGGGAGGTGTCAAGAAAACTCCTTCAATGCTTCATTCAAATGATAAATCAGCATAAGGCAAGTAAAGACAAGTGGAGATGAAGCGCGCTTTTCAAGAGGCTTAACTATTTCAAAAATGCATCAAATTATAAACAATGGTGGCAAAGTTAAGAGGAAAGAAATCATGAGCAAGGTCTAAACACAACCACCCATTGGCAATACCACTCCAAAGTTTCACCCAAAGTCCCACAAGATAGCAATGTCAATCTAAAAGCACATATAAAAAAAAAGAACTGGATAATTTGTCCAAAGGTGGGACCAAATTAGACTACTCCTTGAGTGGACAATGAACAAATCACTCAAAAATGATGCAAGTTGCTTTCTAGTGGAAAAACCATTACAAAGTTACGTTGATGGTGGAATGTGGCAAAGACAGGTGAAAACTCCACCAAGAAGGAAAGGAAGCAGAAAATTCAAGTTGTGCACAAGTCTTAAGTAACACTGCTAGTCATAAATGATGGCTTAAAAGTGGCAATACCTTTAGTGATATGTGCCCAAGTGAGAAACATGGATACACAATCAAGTAAGGAGCTGAAACAAAGTGGTAGCAACAGCAAAAAGTTTCGCTCATCATAAAAACAAAGCAAATGTGTTCTAAAGTTTAGTCCACCATGAAAACAGGGCAATTGTGTTGTAAAGTTCCACCTAAAGCAAAAAGCGCAGAAAATTCAAGTTGAACACTCCTTTGATAAAGCAGTGACACCTGAAAGTTGTGTTTATGTTCAAAAAGGGTCGCAGATTAGTCTTAAAAGTGTACCCAGCCAAAGTTCATATCACTAAAATAAATTGGGTGCACTTTTCTTTGCATTTTGCTACATTGCAAAGACTATTTAATGCAAAACCCTATTTAAATCCTATACAATGTGCATTCTCATAAATTCTATTTATGGTTTTCATTTTTAGGTCTTGGGGAGATTCTCCTTTATATTTTCAAGAATGGCTACCATACATCTATTTCCTTTTGAGTTGTCTAATAAAAGGTCAAATTAAATCACTAACAATTTTTGACAATTGCATTGGGAAGCAAGATACAATAAACCGAACTTGAAAGCAAAAAATCTTATTGCCTCCAACTGAAATTATCTCATCCTCATTGATAAGGTATACATCAGATCACAAAAGAAGGCAAGACTTCTCAATCCTCTTTTCCAAATACTCATTCAAGCGTAGAATTTTAACCAGCGATTTGAGAACTCGATAGTATATTTGCAAGTTATCAAAATCCAAAAAATGAAATATTCTATGCAATGGTGACAACACCCATGACAATGCTCCCAATGACTTGTCTACGTTTCCATTGGTGTAGGGAACCACAATCGATCTCTTAGCACTTATAGTTCATCATGACTTCTAGCAAAGCTCAAGGAAAAAATTTCCAAATTTTCACAATGACAACATATAACACCCAAACAAACCTATCTCAACATTCTCCATAGCTTGTGACATTCTAGGAGTGGCATATGAAGATGTTGCAGTAAGATTAAAAATGGTCGGAACAACAACATAATGGTAACTACATACAAAATCAAGGAAGACTCCATCAAGGACATGGTTCCAAATTCAGTAGCTCCTCTCATACAACAAATGGTAACCAATGCGACCAACATTAAAACACAATTTCTGCAAAATGGTCCAATGCATCAATATCAAGGGCATATTTCAAGGGGAAAACAGAAATGATCGTTTCATAATACCTCCACCTAAAAAGCTTGCCTTGTTGGCACCTCCTAATGATAGCACAAACATTTCTTTACTTTCCATGAGACAAGCAATAGAAATGATTGTGAAAGACTCCATCAAGGACATGGTTCCAAATTCAGTAGCTCCTCTCATACAACAAATGGTAACCAATGCGACCAACATTAAAAGACAATTTCTGCAAAATGGTCCAATGCATCAATATCAAGAGCATATTTCAAGGGGAAAACAGAAATGATCGTTTCATAATACCTCCACCTAAAAAGCTTACCTTGTTGGCACCTCCTAATGATAACACAAACATTTCTTTACTTTCCATGAGACAAGCAATAGAAATGATTGTCTAGGGATGCACTACATGATGCAACTCTTCACCACTTCGAGATCTAATTATCAAAACTTTGTGAGTAACCATCAACATCTTCGAGATGAGCTCGATTATGACTCTATGACATGATATGTTCAAACTGGATCGTTTTGTGCCAAAAAAGTAAATACATTCAATGATTCTACATGTTCATGGAATCAAGCAGCCATGAAAGAGCAAAGATTTAGTGAAAGGAGAGTACATGAGGAACATCAATGGGAGAAACCATCAACATTGATGTGTTTTCATAAGCCTGCCTTTATTCCTTCATCAATAAGTCAAGAGCAAGGGTCATATTTCCCATCCACCTCTCAAGCCTTGCTTATTTTCTATGGAGAACAAGCTTTTGTGTTGGAAGAAACTACATAACACTTGTTTGTCAAAGAAGATAAGGTCTCCCAAGCATCAATGGAGAAAAGTGATAATTGTGTTGAGAATGAATAAGCATTAAAGAAATTCATCTATTCCTTTGAGGGATCATTTGAAGAACCTACACAAGACAAAATTAACAAACAAGGAATCAAGCATTCAATAATAGTTGAAGAGTTGAGACTAGGTTTGGACACACCTAAATAAGAAAAATGGTCAATCAATGAATATAGGAGGATGATGTAGATATTATGTTGTACCCAACTATGTATTTATTACTTGTTAGCTTGTGGGTAGTCATTAGAAATTGGTTGTAAGTGGTTGTCAATGGTTGTGTTCTATTTAGCAATCATCGAACACTCTAAATACGTATCTCCAATCAAAGAAAGGAATCTAATCATTAGTTGATCATCCTTAGTCAACTTCTATGTAAAGAAATTTGTAGAATAAAGCTATACATTTGTTACTCAACCTAGTATGTATTCTATTTTATGTTCATTTATGCAATATTAGTCTCATGAAATAAAGGAGTAAACAATATTTCTTGCTATTTTTCACAAGGGCTTAGGTATTAGCCCTACCATCATGTATAGCCACCCAATCAAACTACCTAACCTCCCAAGCAAAATATGACACATATCCATGGGCATGACATCATACCATACCACATCACTATAGGAAGCAATCTTGAAATTCATGAAGAATTGTTCTTTCGCCACCACATGACGATCCTTCTACACCCATCTAATCCAATAAGAATTTGGATGTGTTGATTTCTTCAAACCATGCTTTTCCACCATCTCTACTAGGACTAGATTGTTTATACTTCCACTATAATGATAACCTTGCAACGTTTTCCCTTGGATTCACAAACAATTTAAAAGAGATTTTTTTCTAAACTAGCTTACTATTCTCCTCAAGTGATTTCAATAAAACCCTCTTCATCATGAGGGTTTCTCTCTACTCCAACTCCTCAACAAGTTAAGTGACTCACTTCTCATCAAATTCAACAAGATGAACACCAATCTCATTCTCTTTCCACGCTTTAGTTTGACTTTGAGCCACTCAAAAGCTTTATGACATGTTTGGCCACAATGGAAGCAAGCTCCAACAAATCCTCTACCACCACATCCTTATGCACCTCTACCTCTAGCATTCCTCTTTGTTCATAACTCTAGATCTATGAAATGTTGTTTTCCCCTTCTTGGTTTCTCTTGCCTCTACTAATATTACATTGGCCTTTTCCTCTAGAGAATCCTCCTCTTCCACTATTATGTTGCCTTTTAAACAACTTCTCTTCTATTTTCAAGGCAAATTAATACAATTCTTCTACTATATAAATGAGTGATTCTTCCTCTACCACTTTTGATTATTTCACTTTGCACTTCTCTCCACCAAAGGGTAGCTTGCCCCCTCTACTTGGTCTACACCATTTGTCCTCTTTGAGGATCTTGAATCTCACACTCAAAATATTCTCCCAACTTGTAGAATTAATCAATTCTTCAAGATTCACAACTCCAAAAAAATTATGAACATCTAACTTGGTCCCACTTCCAATTCTAGCAAGGGCTCCCAAGAACCTTTCTTCCCCTTCACCCAAGGGTTGTTCATCTCTCCTTGCTCTATCTTCCCTCTCTTCTTCTACTTCACAATCTTCTTCTTCACAAGTAGGATCTCTTCAACAATCTACCTCTATTGCAATAATTATGACTTGAAGATCTTCAAGCAATTAGTCCATCCTTCTTGCCACAACAACCACTCCTATTTGCCTTTTATGAGGGATGATGACACAAACAAACCTCTACACACTCAAAACCCAAAATTCTACCTTGAAAAAGGTGGCATGACTATTTCACACACATTTCACCACAAGGGCCAAACTTGCTCTAATACCTAAGTTACCTATTCGTTTTTGGATTCGGGTACGGGTACACGAATCCAGTACGGGATTCGGTCAAAAAAAAAATTGGGGTTGGGTATGGCTTGGGTACGGCAATACAAAAAACATATAAAAGTCATAAATATATACATATTTGCAGTAGTAATTAAGTCAAGAATACACCACCATATTAATAGTCTAATAACATAGCAAAAATACATCACCACTTTCATAGTCACTAAGTCAAATATTAAAATATTAGTGATTACTCGAATGTCATGATATAAAATTATTAAATTAAAGTTCAAACATAAAATGTCAAGTGTTTACAATCAGCCATTATTGATCATTGATCAATCTGAATCATATGGGTCATCAAACAAATCAGCATCATTAGATGCTACATTAGATTTTGCTTTTCACTGTGGTCCAAAATCACATGGCCACAAAAAGCATGAGAGTTAAAGTTCAAAAAATCTCCATTTATTCAATCAGGCTTTGGTCATGAAATTGACATGGAAGATGCATACAGATCCACCTACACCATGGAGTTAAAGAATCCAATGAAAGTATATCTTAATGTTTGGGAATTCGATACAATACAATAACCTAACTTGGCCATGCAAGGTGCAGCTCTATTCAAGCAAATAAGGGAGGCAATGTTGTTCAGGGGCTAATGACATGAAAAAAAACAAACGTAACTAGGTCAGACTTTGGAAAGATATTTGGAATGAAAACCATCCTTGCACACAAACAAAGGCCTCATCCAACTTAAATCTGCCTTGCACAATGATGGATTATGCTTTGTTAAGTCAATTGTTGGTCAAACAAATAATTAAAAAATGCAAAAAAGCGAACTTTTTCTACTGCCTAGGCATTTTGACACCTGGATTCGTCACGAATTCTTCATGGCGTATCCTGGTCGAATCCGCAATGGCGAATCAAATCCAAGGCAAATCCACAGAGCAAATTTCAAATCCTGCCCGAATTTGTATTGCACTATACCCGAATTGCGAATCTAGTACGAATCGAATCGTATCCAAAGGCTACAGGTGGCGAATCGGTAACTTAGTCTGATACCATTAGATGTAGTCAGGGATAGGGAGAAAAATGAATTGCAACCTTCTTACAACAACAACGAATCCTCACTGCATGAAAATAGATTCAACACAAGAATACTCTAGACAAATGCAACAAAGGATTTTTTCTAAAATTTGGATCAACACCTATATGAAAGAAGGATTATTACACTAGATATGAGATAGCAACATTGTTGATTTCTTTACACATGGTATGGAAAGATTATATTATTTCTTGGGAAATTTCAGCAAAGTTTCCCCTTGTAAATACATGCAACCTATAAAACAGAAACAGCATTAACCAACTACCCTATGGACTAACCTTGAGCTCTCAATGTCCTACAACAATGAAGAAACTCAACCTCTTATTCAACTTGCAAAACAATGCTCTCGAATCTAATTTCCTTCAATCCATCTTGAGATTTTTATGTTTTCTACACCAATGTGGTGCCAAAATCAAAAGGGTTAAATATTGGTCAAATATAACTTGCTCCATCACAAAATATCTCATCCACTTGCCAACAATAGCTAGATGAGGCAAATAGCTCAATGGAGCACCCTATACAACATGCATCCCATGCAAATGGAGTACTCCAAATTCCAAGGTGCTTTAGACTAGTCAAATATGCCTCTTACAAGTAACTCCTCATCTATGACACAACATAGATGCTCTTATAGGTATTAATTGTTGTCATAACTAACTCCTACATTGAAGAGTATCATAACACACTACTAACTTGCAAACAAGTGTCAAGAGGGGATCTCCAAGATTCCCACTAAGTGGAAATCCAAATTGAAAGGGAAAACAATTCAAATTCGCATCAACTTGGCATCAAACCATCATGCTTCAATTTAGTGTGTTCAAACTACAATGATTTGAGTTTTGATCTATTGCAAATATAGACCTCCCAAATGCATTCTCCAAGTTGAGTTTCCTAACCATCCCCTCTACCTCATGATATCTTCTCACTTTCAAACCATTTATCTAGATGCTACTATGCTCATTCCACTAGTTGATAAAAGTGTCTTGCAAGCATTTGCATATGTATAGATGTTTTGAAAATGAGAACCAATGAGATAATCTCAAATATTTTAGTATTTCAAAATCACTTTCCATATTTGCATACTCAAATCCCTAGGTGATTCAACCATAATCCATAAGAAGTGCCTGTGTTTGGCACTTTATTCATCTAAGCAAGATGCATCCTCATGTCTCACTAGGCATTGACATAATTGATATGTGGAAGCCAATTTGTTCTTTTACCCTGTCAACATCCCTAATGATAGGCTCCAATCATTCATATAATTCCTTAAATGGCCAAAGAGGATAATTTATGGTCATAGATTCAAGTCATGCACACCTCTCCTTCACATTTCTTACAGATTCTAGATGTTGCCATCATTTGGCTCTATATCTCCAATAGCATTGATTGCATGGTTTACGAATCTTCCTTGGCCGATTGAGGGCTTGGTCCTAAAAAGTTAGAAAGCATAAATTAAGACAGATGATTGTATTCATCATAGTGTTCTATTCTCCTTGTTCCTTCCAAGTGATGGATACTATAGAGCACTTTATATCCAAGTGTTCTACCTACTATGAAATTCAAGCAATTGTCATTGGTTGTTTTACAGAATTGAATGGTTCTCTGTCTACCTTCCTCTGTTGTCCAAATCAAAAGTGCTAGGCCCCTCTACTATGATAAGTTGTCAATTTTAATTACCAATCTTACAAGGGACCCCTTGATCACCTCTTTTCAATACATTACATTAATTTGAGATAAGTGTCATTTGATCCATAAGGATCAAAATAAAACTTCTTAATCAACTTCACCAAGAGCTCACCAAAATCACGTGCAAACAAAGAGGTTTTTGTATAATGGAAAAACTGCCACATACTACAGGGTGGGAGTTACATCATTGTTAGTGGTGGTTGAGTTCATGGCTTGGCGGTTGCAGATGTCTCGTAGAGGCATTTAGTGGTTGTGCATTTGTCAGAAGCAAATTTGCCCACAAGGGGTTCTTTTAGCATGTCTTATGTGACAATGTCATCATCACAACTTGAACAAACCATAGTTTGAAAACACACCACTCAGCAGACACAATTTTGACTCAGACTCGGCAACTCAACAAATTTTAAAAAATACTCGAATTCATTAACTCAGTAAAACTTGGGAGGACATGCCATAACTCACCAAGACTCCACAAAACTTGCTAAAAAGAATTGAAAAAAATCTGCTAGGCGAATTAATGGGCAATTACTGGGCTACAAAATTAACTACAGGTGAGACAAGTACTCGGTGAGCTTTTGATCTATGGGGCAAACAAAGTAATAGCAGAAAACAGCATCTCTTCCTATTTTGAATCAATAATGAGTTCTTTGAGCACAAAATGATGCTTCTACATGTTCAATAATTAAGAGGCAAAAGTCCAATTGTAGATAAGAGTGTAAGTGTGTAATGTCCCTTGTCCCGCTTTGCCCTAGAATTTACTTGTTGATTAGGTTTAGGGTTTCTTCTTTTCAAATGAATGTTCTCTTTAATGAAGAAACCTTGGATTGAAATTTGCATTCACCATATAAACAATACTTCCACATATACATATGATTGTTAGCATTAATATCTAGATATCCAAATATAAATATAATCACAAAGCAATAATGAAGACATAGGAGGAGTGGCATGGGTAGATCCGCCCGAAGTCCTTTTGCCTAGTCCAAAGGTTGTAAACTACAACCCTCCCTTCTCAATGACTTGTACATTCTTTCTCTACCCGCATGGGTAGATCCGCCCGAAGTCCTTTGCCAAGCCCAAGAGGTTGTAATCTACAACCCTCCCACCTAGGTGACTTGTACCTGCTTTCTCTACCCATGTCATCACCTTGGAAGACACATGACCTACTGGGGGAAGCCAACAAAGCTTATAAGTGGTCTAGGCCTACCAACCCTCCATGGTCGCAGCAGATCTTGAGTGGAACCCCCACCCCTTCGTGGCCCACCCATGCATTCGGACTGGGCAGTACCTTAAGTGGAACTTCCACCCCTCCATGGCCCATCCTTGCCTTGGGTTTCGGGGGCGAACTTGAGTGGGGTTTTTAGGCACCACTTTTCTCAAGCACTTCCTCCCCAATAGGTTTGTAAACACTCAGAAGGTAATCTTTAAGCAGTCAATTTGCACTTATCATTGATTCTTAAGTAAACATCAAATCTATTCTTAGAACAATTATAATCATGAACATACTATAGAGCTCAGTGCATAATAATTAGATAAGCAACATCTAGACCCATGTCTACAATAATAATACATATTAATACTAGAAATGCTATGCATATCTCTTTACTCCTTTCCCAAGTCGATCCCCTGTTCTTAGCACTCAAGAGATATCGTTAGTGTAAATCAATCATATAAGAATCTATTATCCGTACTTATTTAAATTATCATAATTACTTATAAGGCTTAATAATTGCTGCAATCATCATTATTGTATATTCGCATATAATTCACACATCTACCCCTACATACATATGCATATATATATATATATATATATTGAGATATTATACTTGCTAATTCTATATTTCTTTTCAAACCTGTTATTTACTTATTTAAGATCTGTACATATCTCTTTTTCTTGCATGTTTTCCTTGCTGGTAACTGTTTTCCTAATTCTGCTTTTTCATCTCTTATGAATAGCAATCTGCTGCAATACTCAGAAAATACCACCCGTATTTCTGTTCTTCTCCCCCACTTTTCCATTGCTGATCTCAGATAATTATACCAACTCTCTCCCCCCCCCTTGCTTTCCTGTTAATATCTTCCTTTTATACATTCTTCAAGAGAGTGTCTTTTACAAATAATGGTGTCCTTTCACAACATTTATTTTATCTCCTTAATCACAACTTTTCATTGTCGTGTGATTAACACCTTTGTCTTGTGTTGGGAGCGCTGCCTACATGAGATAATATTTATTTCTTTTATTCTGACTCCTTCCTAATGCTTGAGAATATGGATCGCAGCCTTTTAAGTATGATTGCTGCTTTAATGTGTCTTTATAAGATTGCTGTACACTGTTTTTTTAATATATTCAATTACTGTGCATCAATACTCATGATCGCTGCATTACTAAATGTTCTCTCTATATATATTATCTTATGTTACGTATGTTATATTAATATATTTATAAATTGATTTTATATATCTATTTTTATCAGTTTTATGTGTCTTTTAATATTTATAGCATTATATTAATATAATAATATTTAAATTGTTATATTTGATAATTATAATCTTAGCTTATGATAATTACAATTATAATAATATTAAATTGCTAATATTTATTTTGATATTTTTGATATTTATATTCTTATTTATTTTATTTATTCATTTGTATTTTCAATGTTAGGTTTTTTTTTTTTTTTTTGCAATTTTGGGGACATGACAGAGTGTTAGAAATTAGTGAATTCAATTGTTGTATAAGGAAGAAATGTGGTGTAAAAAGCAATTTGAATAAGCATAGCAATAGGATAAATATTGTAGCATGCTCTATTTGATTTCTTTGTAACTGTTTTGGCCAAATTAAGGAGAGAAAGCGAGATATAGGTACTTTCAGCTGGCTTTCCCAAGGTGTTGTCAAGTTTGTTGTGGTTAGTCGATTCTCATTATTCAATGTTTGTTTGATTTCAGTTTCAAAAACTACAATATTTGTTTA